>JAODAL010004923.1:0-149955 GCA_025379985.1 Phyllomedusa bahiana | reverse complement strand
ATGAAGGGGGGGGAAATAGGAAATTTTTAATCTTAGTTCCCCCTACTAATAAAGACTTTGATCCCATAAGGCACGAACCAATCTGCCCTGAACAAATATTTAATTTCTGCTCCCAAAATTTCCATCAGACTGGATCTAGAATTTTATAATGTTACACATGTATTAATATTCTTTAGTTTCAGGTAGCTATCTAAGCCTTTCTTGAAATCCTCACCCGCTCCTGCTGTGACCAGCTCCTCAGGCAGCTATTCCATAGATTCAAAGTTCTCCTGGTCAAGAAGGCTTTTCTCCTTTGGAGATCGAATCCTTTTTTCTCCAGATGAAGGGAATGTTCCCTTGCTTTTTTTACATAAAATAGCATGTCACTTCATTTTCGGGCACGTGACCGCAGCGGCCTGTGATTGGTTGCAACTGTCAGGTGAGCAATGAACGTTCACAGCTACAGCTGAGATCCATGGGACGGCCACTAGGACGGAACGGGAGCATCTAGGAGGTAAGTATGTTTCTTTTGTTCTATTTTTTATCAGCTCCTGTCGAACAAACAAGCTTTTGGAACTCCTGAAACAGCCCTTTATACTTCTAGATAAAAGAGAAGACTTGTACCATCCTGTCAGGTCTGCAGAGCACATATCTGTGTGTTTACATCAACGATAAGAGTCACTCAGGAGCTTCAGTGTGTCTTGGCAGCAAGTAAGTTTTTCTCTCTCATTAGAAGCTTGCTTTCATGATAAATATAGATGAATGGGACGGCCACCAGGACAGAACAGGAGTGTCCTAAAGGTAAGTATGCTTATTTTTGTCTATTTTTTAACATGTCCCATTGAACAAACAGCTTTTTGAACTCCTGGAACACCCCTTTAACCTTTTAGATAGAAGAGACGACTTGTACCATCCTGTCAGGTCTGCAGAGCACATATCTGTGTATTATCACCAAAGATAAGAGTCACTCAGCAGCTAACAGTGTGTCTTGGCAGCGTGTAAGTTTTTCTCTCTCATTAGAAGTTTGCTTTCAGGAGAAATACAGATGTGCTAGCACAAGTTTCTAGCCAGACCTCATGCTTGGACAGTGTTGTTGTTTTTCACAGCGCCTCCATCTGTAATGCCCCTGTAGAAGGCACAGCTAGGAGTGGAAGGTGGTTACTATGGCAGCTGGAAGCTTTATAAAGGCTTCCATAGCTACCATGTCATCGCTTCTATTACTTCCTGCCTCAGACAGGAAGTAATAGAATCGCCATCTTGGTACACCCTTCTGCATTATTTATATAATGCATAAGGTGTACAAATGATTAAGGCCACAAGTGCCCTAGGAGAACTGTAAGTGTAAAAAAAAGTTTTAAAAGTATAAAAATAAAAAATGTTAAAAGTTCAAATCACTTACCTTCTGCCATGTACAAATAAAAAAAGTTACACATACTTGGTATCACTGCGTCCCTAAAAGTCTGATCTATTAAAATATAACATGATTTGTCCCATGTGCTGAATGCCGTAGAAGAGAAAAAATTCCAAACGGAAAAATTGTGGGTTTTTTGGTCATTTCTTGTCATAAAAAAAAAAAAGATCCAAAAGTCACAATTTATCCCAAAATGGTACCAATAAAAAATACACTTCAGCCAACAAAAAATACAGCCCTAACTCAGGTTCATAGGTGGAAAATTTAAAAAGTTATTAGTCGCAAAAAAAGATGCGACAGGAGTAGTGGATCCACTGGACCACCGCAAGTAGGTCCCGGTTTTCACCAGAGCCCACCAAAAAGCAGGTCGGGCTTGCTGCGGCAGGAGTCCCACCAGGTCGTTACCCCTGACGCGACTTGCTTGCAGTGGCAGCCGAGGTGCAGCGTGGTATAGAATCATATGGAAAACTCGTAGTCGGGGACAGGTAGGATAGTCAGGACAGACGGCAAAGGTTCGTGGTCGAGGGACGGAGGCAAGCAGTACGGTACATAGAAACACTAGCAGGACTCAGGAAACGCTTTCTCAGTAGGGAAAAGGGCACTAAAAATCTGGCAAGGAAGTCAGGAAGAGGCAGGGTTAAATAGGGACAGCATCCGGTGATCGCCAACTTAAATTCAACACAGCCGGCGCGCATGCCCTAGGGAGCGGGGAAGCGTGCACCAGAAGGCAGAGCCATCGGCAGGAGCGTGGACAGGTGAGTAGGATCAAGACGGAGCAGAGGAGTGAGCACACCCATGGCTCGACATGTGGGGGGCAGCGCCGCTCACCAGTGGGATATGGGTGCATCTGCGACCCGTGACAACAAAGTTAAGACTAAACGCAGTAAAGAGGCAACACTGGTCCCTATGCTACTTGGGAAAGATAAACAGGTGCAGCTGATTGCCGAGCAGTAGCTCACATACCCCACCACTGATACCTGTTCACACAGTATGCAGAAAAGCCACAGTATAATACATGGGGAGATTGCACAAATGCAAAAATACTGATAAGACAACAATTAAACAGGTATCAATTTATTGTGCAGTCTAATTGTTCCCCTAGTGGTGGGGTATGAGAGCTACTGCTCAGCAATCAGCTGCACCTGTTTATCTTTCCCAAGTAGCATAGGGACCAGTGTTGCCTCTTTACTGGGTTTAGTTTCGGTCCAGCCATTGAGCTGTGAATATGGTCTTGTTTCTGTGTTTTTTGAGTAATTAATGTCCCATTTTTTCTGTGTTTTTTCTGTAAATTGTTAGGGTAGGGACTTGCAAGAAATGAGGAGCCTTGACGGAGTTGCAGGCTTGCATACACTCACCGGCCACTTTATTAGGTACACCTGTCCAACTGCTCGTTAACACTTAATTTCTAATCAGCCAATCACATGGCGGCAACTCAGTGCATTTAGGCATGTAGACATGGTCAAGGACAATCTCCTGCAGTTCAAACCGAGCATCAGTATGGGGAAGAAAGGTGATTTGAGTGCCTTTGACGTGGCATGGTTGTTGGTGCCAGAAGGGCTGGTCTGAGTATTTCAGAAACTGCTGATCTCCTGGGATTTTCACGCACAACCATCTCTAGGGTTTACAGAGAATGGTCCGAAAAAGAAAAAACATCCAGTGAGCGGCAGTCCTGTGGGCGGAAATGCCTTGTTGATGCCAGAGGTCAAAGGAGAATGGGCAGACTGGTTCGAGCTGATAGAAAGGCAACAGTGACTCAAATAGCCACCCGTTACAACCAAGGTAGGCAGAAGAGCATCTCTGAACGCACAGTACGGCGGAACTTTGAGGCAGATGGGCTACAGCAGCAGAAGACCACACGGGTGCCACTCCTTTCAGCTAAGAACAGGAAACTGAGGCTCCAATTTGCCCAAGCTCATCGAAATTGGACAGTAGAAGATTGGAAAAACGTTGCCTGGTCTGATGAGTCTGGATTTCTGCTGCGACATTCGGATGGTAGGGTCAGAATTTGGCGTCAACAACATGAAAGCATGGATCCATCCTGCTTGTATCAACGGTTCAGGCTGGTGGTGCTGGTGTCATGGTGTGGGGAATATTTTCTTGGCACTCTTGGGCCCCTTGGTACCAATTGAGCATCGTTGCAACGCCACAGCCTACCTGAGTATTGTTGCTGACCATGTCCATCCCTTTATGACCACAATGTACCCAACATCTGATGGCTACTTTCAGCAGGATAATGCGCATGTCATAAAGCTGGAATCATCTACAGACTGGTTTCTTGAACATGACAATGAGTTCACTGTACTCAAATGGCCTCCACAGTCACCAGATCTCAATCCAATAGAGCATCTTTGGGATGTGGTGGAACGGGAGATTCGCATCATGGATGTGCAGCCGACAAATCTGCGGCAAACTGTGTGATGCCATCATTCAAATATGGACCAAAATCTCTGAGGAATGCTTCCAGCACCTTGTGAATCTATGCCACGAAGAATTGAGGCAGTTCTGAAGGCAAAAAGGGGTCCAACCCGTTACTAGCATGGTGTACCTAATAAAGTGGCCGGTGAGTGTATATTGGCCACTGTATTACAGCGGTTTTGCCAATAAGTCAGTTACTTACCTGTTATCTGATCAGGAGACAAAATTAACTCAGCATGCTGAGTAACGGGGGAGAGGGAGGAGGTCTGAGCAAAGACAAGCAGTGCCAGGGAGCGTCTACAATGTTTACACAAATAATTACATTAGAACCAGTGGATTCTCTATACAAAAGACAGGATATTTCTCCTCAGTCCCTTGCTAGCTCCTTCATGTTCCCTGTCATCAGATAATAAGTGCAGACAGCGCAAGCCCGGCCAGGTCAGCTCCTCAGCTCCAGCTGGTCGTGTCTAATATAAACTGTCAGGTAAATAAGGGCATGGAAGAAAGCTGTAGCTCTCAGAGGCTTCACTTTTTGCAATCACATATATTTAGAAAAGTGATTAAATACCCATTTTGAAATCCCACATCAACATTATATCATGGCAAAACCCCTTTAACTATTACCTCAGATTTGATATTTTTCCAGTATGTCAATTTTTTTGCCCAAAAGTACTGGGGAGCAGAGGGTGTCTGTATTTTGTGTTGGACACCCAAGAAGTGCTGGGCAGCCCGCCCAATCGAATAGTAGTGGCGTAATAGGCTTTAAGCCGGCATGGTGCACCACACGTATCTGCATTAATGGCACCCTTTTGTATCGCCTTATCTATATGCAATTATAATACCTGCAACCATCCCCCTCATATATTGAAGGTGTGTGAGTGGTTGTCTTATTGGTATTGTTGCATTTGTGCAATCTCCCCATGTATTATACTGTGGCTTTTCTGCATACTGTGTGAACAGGTATCAATTTAATGTGCAGTCTAATTGTTCCCCTAGTGGTGGGGTATGAGAGCTACTTCTCAGCAATCAGCTGCACCTGTTTATCTTTCCTAAGTAGCATAGGAGCCAGTGTTGCCTCTTTACTGGGTTCAGTTTCAGTCCAGCCTTTGAGCTGTGAGTATGGCCTTGATTCTGTGTTTTTTGTGTTTTTAATGTGCCATTTTTTCTGTGGTTTTTTTTTAAGCTGAAGAGTGTTGCTTCTTCTCCAGGCAAACCACGAGTGCCACTAATGTTGAGATGGAACTTGTGGCCCTTTCCAAGGCCACGGCACTTCTTGCCAGCAGATGTCAGGACACGCATCTCTCTGTGCACAGCCTTTGTTATCCATTAAGTGTCTGGATTACACCTGATTGCCTTGTGGAAGGTGTCAATGAGGAGGACTTCAAAGTACTTGCAGGTCGAGTTCTCACCAACCCAGTAGGAGCCAAGAAATCTCAGTCCCCCACAGTGACGGCCAGCACGCTCCTCAGCAACAGATTGCAGGCTGAGAACTTGGTCTGGTTAACACCATGATGGACAGGCTTGCCGTAAGTTGCACCCTTAGGAACTGGGCGTTTTCGGCCACCACGGCGAACACTGACATGGTAGATGACATACCCTTGCTTGGCCTTGTAGCCCAGTCTACGAGCCTTGTCTGGACGGGTGGGACGTGGTGCACGGTGGAGGGAAGACAGTTGGCGATACTGCCAGCAGCGGACACGCAACAGGAACCTCATGACGTCCGACTGCTTCTTCCTCCATAACTCCTGCATGTACTTGTATGCACCCATGCTGGCTCACTCTGATGGCTCGGCAGGAAATTCATTTATTTTTTTTACGTATTTCCAGTACATTATATGGTAAGGTCAATGGAACTATTAAAAAGTGCATCTTGTCTCTCAAAAAACAAGCCCATATATGTCTATGTACGTGGAAAAATAAAAAAAAAGTTATGGCTCTTGGAAAGTGAGGAGGAAAAAAAAATTTGCCAAAAAATGTGCCAAAATATTATGACCATGTGGTGGGATTACACGGGTCTGGTCTCCAGATGATAAACTATAACTTGTGTCAGAGCAGGGAAAAAACTTGGAAAAAAAATAATTTCAACAGTAGAATGTGTTGTATTTCTCTGCAGCGCCACCACAGGAGAAGAGAAGTATTACACAGTAATCATTGAATTCAATGTGCTGTACGTGTATTGGATGGACGTGCTGAGTCCACCAGAGCGAGGGACGCTCTTTGTAGCCATTCTAAGCTCCGGCTCATAGATGAGAGGCCTGAATGGGAGCATCATCCTATATTGACTCTGAATTCTATAATATCCTATTTGTAAAGGTTTTTGCTAAACCCAACAATTCCATTAAGGGGTTAACACTCAACATCTATTACCAAGCCTTAGACTGAGACACTAAACTCGAGCAGAGGTCAGGAGGGAGTCCAGCCAAAAATGTTCTAGGCTATTAACCTCTGCTTGTAGATCCTGAGAAACAGGTGAGCCTTGTTCTAAGGTCCAGCACTCAAGACCGTCCAATAACATGAAGCAGCTATACAAACCTATATGGCTCATGGCACTGAAGGTGCTACTGGGGCCCAGGACTTAAATCCAACAAGGGATCATATCAATAACTTATGACCGACACGATGCTCATTGCAGTCACCGCTCCAGACCTCACTCCTGTTGGTTCTTCCCGGCCATCACTCACTTCCCCCTGCTCCTTGTCAATGTCCGTCTCAGTTACAAGCTAATAGTGCATATCACTATGGCAGGAACACCAACAAACTGGCACAGGTTGCAGGGGGTAGGTGTCCTAAAAAATCAGAATGTAGTCAGCGGAGCGCTAGTCCTTTAAATTTTAAAGATCTGGCGCGCTTGCACTCTAGGGGATAAGTAGGCGAGCGGTTGGGAGAACCAACAGGAGTGAGGTCTGGAGCGGCGACCGCAATGCGCATTGTGTTTGTCATAATTTATCGTTACCCTTTGTTGGATTTGAGTCCTGGGCCCCAGTAGCACCTTCAGTGTATGAGCCAGTTGGTGTTCCTGCCATAGTGATATGTACTATTAGCTTGCACCTGTGGTTCCTGGTTTTGACTCCCTGCTATGGACTTCTGACTATGTTTTGCCTGCCCCGACCTCTTTGCTTGTGACCTGGTTACGCCTCTGCCTGCTCCCTCTGTACCTGGTTTGGCACTTCGTCTGTCACCACAAATGGCCATGTCACGGGTAGCAACCTGGCAGTCGTCCGCAGCCAAGTCCATCCCGCCTTTTGGTAAATACCGGGGGGCCTTAGGGTATGTGCCGCAGTACATTGTGTGTTTCGGGAGCTTGCGCTAACACGCACATACTCCCGTGGCGAGAAGAGACTGGCAGCCCACCGGCCCCATTGACATTCATTGTATTTACCGCAAGTAATTGACATGTCACTTATCTCCACACGCATACAATACGATCGTATTGCATGAGCGGGAGAGGAGGCGTAATCCATAGTTCTCTATGAGAGCTATGGATTACCGTAATTGCCGCGTTTACGCCGCGTCAACATACCTTAAGGGTATGTTCACACAACGCATTTTGGGGCTGAACTGCAGCACGTAATTGCGCCTGATGTAGGACGCCCTGCAAATACGGTTGAAAACATAACACTCATTGAGCGCTATAATAACCCAACGTGTTCCTGGCTGCGTGGCACACATCCGTAAAAGAACTATGGATTACCGTAATTTCGGCGCACATCTCCCCCGTATTAGAGCGCAAATACGTGGCGAAATGTGCACCTAAATTACGCCGTGTGAACATACCCTTAGACTCCGCTCCCTGGCATGGCCAGTGTCCTCTCACAGTGACCCTGCAGATCCACACCTCTACCCGTGACAGGCCCTGGCTGGCTTGTCTCCATTCTGAGTTTAGTTTGTCCTTCGTGTCAACCAGCGTTGTTACAATACCTTGGCACCCAAGTGAAAAACCAGGGCAGCTGGGAGCAGCTCCAAGATGAACCGTGTTTTGGATGTTCGCCCTCTTGAGGTTACCAGCAATCTTCATTCCTAGGAGAATGGCAACCTAGCTCTGCAGATAGGTTTCCAACTGTTAGATCACTGTTACCCTAACCCGCGGCTGCAGCTCATTGTGCAATGGCTACAGATTTCAGCAGCTGAGGCATAAGCAAAGCGAGAGACTGCATGGGACAAGATAGAAAAAGGAGAAAATGCAGACTTGGGAGTTTAACACTGGTAATGGCTCAGTAGCTGGGAATACTGGTGCTCCCAACTACAGTAAACCAAAGAGTTTTCATGAAAATTTTCTAGTCGTGAAGAACGACCAATTTCTATAATTCTTTGCCCAGCGGATGTACAACAGTTCATCAACGACTATGATTCCAAACCAACGGAGCAAGCTGTTAAAATAATAGATTCCTATACTACCAACCTATCCTGAGGATATGCTTCCTGGACAACCCTGAAGGTCGGAATCATCACTGGGGGTTAAACCCTTTGGTTCCCGTAGCCTAAGAAGTTTTGGATTGGAGGACCAGACAAGGATTAAATAAATGTGAATGCCATCTCTACAAATTTATTGCTGGGAACCAATTTGGAAAAATTTTATCCCAGCACGCTACTACTTCACTATACTACACTACCTACCCTGTTTCCCGAAAATAAGACATCCCCCGAAAATAAGACCTAGTGCAGTTTTTTTTAATGCAATTCAGAGTTTGGCTGCTTATGCTGATGTTTGTAATGAGATGACTTCAGTGTATTAATACATGTGGATTTTTTGTTCAACAATAAATGTAAATTCTTGTTCTTAAAAAAACTAAGACATCCCCTAAAAATAAGTCTTAGCTCGTCCTTAGGAGCAAAAGTTTATATAAGACACTGTCTTATTTTCAGGAAACAGGGGCATAAAGAACAGCTGAGCAGCTGAAGAGGACTGTGCAGAGTTTTAGGATATAATAATAATCTTTATATAGAGCCAACATATTCCTCAGCACTTTACAATTTAGAGGGTTTACATACAGACATTACACATTAAAATAACTTACAGATAAGACACAAGGTGTGAGGACCCTGCTCGCGAAAGCTTACAATCTATAAGCGTGTATGGGTGAGACGAAGGGTTAGAAAGTGCTGAGGTTTACAACGGTGCAGCCATGTTGCATAAATAGGAGGTGGTTTACATAAAAGTTGGGTGACGACTTCCGGTTCCAGCGCCAACGGAATGTGAGCTGCGGTGAGGAGCTCACTCTACCCTCACTCAAATACACAGCTTTTAGTTCATGGCGACGGCAGGCTGGGACGTAGAGAGAGAGGTTTCGCGTTCTTGAGACACCCGGCTGTGAGCGGAGGTGCGATTCCGGCGGGGAGAGGAGCAACAAAGACACAGCATAGCAGCCAGGAGTGCGGCCATGCGGTCGGTCGGGACGGTGAAACAGGAGTACGAGAAGCCGCAGGACTGATATCGAGGAGCCGAGGAGAGCAGGAGCAATCAAGGCAGGAGCCGAGGATAAAGTGGGGAGTACGGGGGAGGCTGGAGAGACGCGGAGGCGCAACAGGCAGGCCAGTACATACGGGCGGGAACTTTCGCGCCACTGCAGAGGCGCAGCGGCCATTTCAGGACGCCCATCACTACTGTCCTACAGCAGGAAACACGAGCGCCTGGCTTGCTGGAAGTGAAATCCAGGCAATACAGCACGGGTCTCGCAGAATAGGCCCCCCCAAGACAAACACTTTGGTCTATAGGGTGAGTGGGGTTAACGTTCACAGTTGCCGCATAGGTGTTTTGACCGCTCATTTTATGAGAACTGTTCCTGCGCAGCCATACTGTATCCCCAGAGAGACTCTGAGGCCCAGTGGGGGGATTAACCATTCACACGAGAGGGCACATGCTCTGTGCTGAAGAGGTGAAAGAAAAAAAAGCATAGCTGGAACCTGCGGGGCTGCTCCATCAATACATGCTGTTGATAACCATTTCTTAGCCAATAGCACCACCTGCTGGGGTGTTAGGAAATCACACCTAACTCATAAAGTGAAAGACTATAACAGGTCTTGGAGGGGAGGAAGAGAATAATACGGTCAAACATCGAGTATATATTAAAGATCACCGACCGACCCAGCTTTCAGAGGTGTCCGGCGCTCCATGGAAAAATACTTCCCAAGCATGGGGAAATCTAACAAATCTAAAGAAAAAGGTGATCTGGAACATATGGGGACGCCTAAACAGGGACATTCGACACCAGTCTCCTCGGGACAACCCTCCCCAGTGCTCCAAGCTGCTTCTTGCTCTCAGGATGATACTTACGAATTGGGACTAACACGTGAGGGACATTTACTTGATTATAAGAAACTGGCAAGGGAGGTGGCACAGATGATAACCCAAGATATTCAGCTAACATTGGCCAGCACAGTGGCTCAGACTGTTTCCACATCATTAGCCCAATTACAAGTGGATCTCAAAACACAGGAGCAGAAAATGGAAGTGGTAGAAGAAAGGGTGCAAACCCTGGAAGACGACAACGAGACGCATTACTCCAAAATCAAAGATCTGATATATGAAAATAAACTGTTATGGAATAAGGTGGAAGATCTGGAGAACAGATCAAGACAGAACAACCTTCGTATCGTTGGGCTGTCAGAATCAGTTCCCCAAAAAGACCTTCTCGCCTTGTGCGAAACGGAACTTCCTCAGGTGCTCCAAATTCAACGCCTATGTAAGGTAGAAAGGGCCCACCGAATAGGCCCCGACCAGAAAGTAACGGGAACCTTGGGGTCTCCAGCCTCCGGACACCAGAAAGAAAGGCCAAGACAGGTGACAGCAAAGTTCCTCGACTTCACAGACAAGACAGCCATTATACGAGCCTTTAAAAGGTGTACTACCCCGGTGACTCTTCGAGGGACCAGGATCCTAATCTTCGAGGACTATTCGGCTGAAGTGGTTCGTAAGAGAAAGGCTTTCTCAGATATTTGTACAGAACTATATCATAAGAAAGTGAGATTTGCAATGCTTTTTCCAACCATTCTAAGAATTTATTTTAGTAGTGGGAACTCCTCTACAGTCTACTCACCAGAAAAGGCCCGTAAGTTTCTACAACACAAAGAGTTCATGGGGGCAGTATCACCAGGAAATCAGTCGAGACTGGACTCTCCACAATTGTCCTCTTCTCCATCAGCGACTAATCCGGGACCGGCGCCAGACTTCCGAAATGAGAACTCTAACCGAAGGTCGCCCTCAAGAAGAGTTCTGCCGTCCGCTCCTCCAACATGAAGGGAGATCCTGATCTCAAGGCTCGGTGGTACAGGAGGACTTGTCTGTGCCTTCGAAATTTGCAGGCTTGTGAAAAGTTTAAAGAGTGGGGGGCGGGTTTTTGGTTGAAAAAGTTTATTTCCACCCCTGTGAAGAAGGGGGGGAGGACTGGGGGGATAACTGTGAGGCCGAAGGTACGGGGCTCACGCCGTTGGAAAAAAGTGAAGTCCTGATCTAAATGTTAATGTTGTGGGTTTATCTGAAGGTTTTGTTGGGGCTAGGGAAAAGGGGGACAGTTATTCTTTCAATGTGATTTGCCATCAGACATGTGGAGGGGGATTCTTTTTGGTCAGGAGAAGGGGTCAGGGACTCTCCCAGGGAGTGACATGTAGGGAAGGTACTCAAAGCCAAAGCAGCCGTCAGTCAACTTCACCAAGTGAGAAAATTAGGGGATGAGAATAATCTCTTGGAATATTAAGGGTCTTAATTCCCCACATAAAAGGAGAATGGTGTTAAGATATTTGCAGAAACTTAAAGGCGATGTAGTTCTACTACAGGAGACGCACTTAGGGGCAGAGGACATGTGTAGAATACAAAAAATGTGGGTGGGGGAAATGGTGGGTACACCGGCTCCGGATAAAAAGGCGGGGGTGACGATCCTCATAAGCAAGAGGTCACAGTGTTCCTTGGTAGCGTCAGACATAATTCTCGAAGGAAGGATTCTTAAAGTCATCTTGGACACCCCATCTGGTAGAGTTAGCCTGTATAATGTTTATGCTCCGAACAAGCATGATAAAGATTTTTTCCAGTCTTTGGAACTGGCCATATTTCAAGATAGGGAATCCCAGGTAATTGTGGCAGGTGATTTTAATGGGGTAATGAACACGTGTGAGGATAGAAGGAGGGTACAACGGGATCAGGATAGACGACTCTCACAGGAAGACCAGGCACTACGAAGATGGGCTTCAGATGTGGGGTTTACAGACATTTGGAGACATGGTAATCCGGAAGGGAGGGAGTTTACCTTCTATTCGCACCCTCAGAACGCGTGGTCAAGGATTGATTATTTCTTTGTAAACGATAGGCTTGTGAATAAATGTGCGGAGTCAAAAATCTTGGATATAGTGATATCAGATCATGCTCCTATCATTATGTCGATTCTGGAGTCTCACCCTAAAGGGACCGACATAATTTGGAGGATGCCAGGATTTTTCCTTCAGGAAGAAGGAAGCCATGAGTTACTGAAGGGCTGGTGGAAAGAGTATAGTGATTTGAACAGCAGTCATAGGGATAACCCCTTCCTGTTCTGGGATGCAGCGAAAGCTTATTTGAGGGGTAGGATATTGGCGCATACGGCTAGTGTTAAGAAGGTGGCCAGAGATAGGTTCAGGGAGGCCATGCTCCTACTCAGGGAAAAATACACTAAATTCGTACAAACGTTGACGGATGAAGATAAGGATAATTGGATACAAGCGAAATCAGAATTTGAGGGGTGGCAGAGCAAAATTTAGAAATATTACAGTGATCAGCAAATGGTCTCTTTCTTTAAATTCGGTAACAAATCGGGGAAATTGTTAGCCAATATGGCCAAAGGGAGGAGGAAGGCGACCATCATTCATGGCATTAAGGATGCACAGGGAGCTAAGCATACTGACCCGAAAATGATAAACAAAGTCTTCAAAGAATACTATGATACAATATATAGGGAGGACAAGATGGGGGGTAATCACACGCAATTTCTGGAAGGGCTAAAGTTACCGGCACTGTCGGGAGAGGACTTGGATGACCTAAATACCCCAATTTCGAAGGAGGAGCTATTGGCTACGATCATAGAGATCCCAAATAACAAAGCACCAGAGCCGGATGGTATAACAGGGGGCTTTTATAAACTGTTAGGCCAAGAATTAGGGGACGATCTTATTCGAGTTTTTGAGCAGATCATAGAAACAAAACAAGTAATGCCATCGTCCAGCACGGCATCTATCAGGGTATTGCATAAGGAGGGGAGGGACCCAGAAAGTCCAGGTTCGTATCGCCCGATATCGCTACTTAACGTAGATATCAAAAACTTTGCTAAATTGATGGCAAACAGGTTGGCGTATTATCTGCCCAAACTTATAGGGCATAACCAGAACGGCTTCGTGAAGGGACATTCGGGGGTAAAAAAACTTACGAACAGTGTTGGCAATACAAGATAGTCTTGAGGGCCGTGGGCATGGAAAGGAGAGTCCAGCTCTGCTGGCGATTGATGCCGAGAAGGCTTTCAATAATGTGAAAAAGGCATGGTTATATCATGTTATGTCTAAAATGTACATACATGGTACATTCATAGATTTTGTTGAAGCCATTTATAACAACCCTCAGGCGCGTGTAAATACCCCAGGTTTCCTTTCTGAGTCCATAAATCTCCAGAAGAGTACAAGGCAGGGATGTCCTCTGTCCCCACTCCTCTTCAACATAGCCCTAGAACCTATAATTAGGTACTTAGTCTCGTCTGACTTATTTGAGGGGGTCACCGTCGGGACAGAGGAGCTCAAAGTGTGCTGCTGTGCCGACGATATGCTACTCTATCTGAAGCCACCACAAGATCAGCTAGGGAGAGAGCTGACCTTACTAGAAAGTATGGGGGATTTAAGCGGTTACAAAATCAATTCAGTTAAGAGTCAATTTCTCTTTTTAGGTCACGGAGTGGGGGGTGGGTTCATCTACGGGAAAGAGTACAGGTAGTAAAATCATATTTGACTTACCTAGGGATCAAGATAGCTAGGGAGACATCCGCGCTTTACCACCTGAATTTTACACCACTGATAGCAAAAATTATAGGAGAACTCAAAAGATGGGGAGCACTTCCGTTATCACTACTAGGGAGGGCACACTTATTGAAGATGATTAGCTTTGCTCGATTATTGTACCCTATACAGAACATCCCGATGCTACTCAAGCATAATGATATCAACAGATTGCGATCAGCGTTTATAGGATTCCTTTGGAACTCGAAAAGACCCAGGATTGCTTATAAGAAACTGGTTCTGTGCAAGCCAGAGGGCAGCCTTAAAGGGGTTGTCTCACTACAAGGATTGCTTTTTATGTTAAAGATCTTGCAAAAACAAGTCGCTTTTGCCGAATATGCGTCCATTAAAGGTTGCCTACTTTCTGAGATATCCCCTTATTATAGGCTGCATCAGCTCCTCAGGTCACTATAGCTACACACCTGTTTGATCTATCCTGATAGGCTGCCAGCACTGGTTGCTATAGCTACAGACCTGGCTTGTACTGCAGCCTAGTAGAAGCCAGTAAACACGCCCCTGAATTCAAAGTGAAACCAAGAAAACATGACTGAAGTAAGATGAATCAATGGAGTGAGACAACCCCTTTAACCTCCCCGACATTAGATTGTACAACCTGGCAGCGCTTGTTCGACATGTACGGGATTGGATCCACGGTAGCTGGTTTTTCTCGAATTTGAGGCTGGAAAGGCAATTGGCGAATCCTGAGAATTTATCCGCCTTACATACATACAGCGACCAGGGACCTCCCTGCCCATGTTAAACAAAATGTGATCCTAAGAGACACAATAGCTACCTGGAAACATGTGAGGAAGCTGTTTCCTTTGCCCCTCTATCTGTCCAAGTATGCACCTTTATGGGAGATGTGGGCGTTTCCGGCAGGGAAGGAAAATAGATTTTTTAGGGAGTGGAAGGATAAAAACATTCGGACAATGGGAGATCTAATACATGAAATGGGAAACAGGTTCATGTCGTGGCAGGAGCTTAAGGGAAAATTCGGATTGGGTGACAAGCAGGTTTTCCAATATTGGCAGATTATAACCTTCTGTAAAAAACTGGTTAGGAACCCGGTGGCGGCAGAAACTCCGGGGAAGTTTGATACCCTTATGGGACAACCAGATCAACTGGATTCTTCGTCCGGCATTTACAGGAAGTTGTGTGAAAGGGGACTTTGCTCAATTAAAGAGCAATGTTTCAGGGCTTGGGAAAGAGATTTGGAAGACCTAGAGGCGAGTCACAAGATTAGAAAAGGCCTTGAGAAAGTTAAAAAAAAGCCATACTAAATGAAAGATGGAGGGAGATGGTTTTCTGTCTGGCCCACAAGACGACTTATGCATTTGATCTTCCCTACAGGAATGCCTCCGCTGGTTTTCTAACGGAGTGCCCAAAATAATGTTGCGAAAAGCAGATCTGTTACATGGGATATGGCACTGCCCAAAACTAAAGAAGTACTGGGAGGACACTCTGCAATATGTTAGGGAGATATGGGGGGGTGAAGGTGCCAAATGTACCGATTAGCACTATTTTCCATTATATCCCTGCTGAGGTTTCTGGGAGAGGAGAGGAACAGGCATTGGTGGGACACAAAGGAGTCCACACAATGCTCTTAGTAGCAAAAAAGTGTATTTTACGGCATTGGTTACAGGAAAGTGTTCCAACTAAGGAGGAAATAGTTGTTACAACTAGACATTTGATGACGGTGGATAGGATAGAGGCGGAAACCAATAAAGATACACTGACAAAGAGATTCTTCCAGAAATGGAAGAGCTTTATTGTCAAATCTCTAGCGGATGAGGACATTAAAGAATTGATGGCCCATTTCTGCACATCCTGATACTATCAGAAAAAATGGCAGGGTCATTGGGGAGATTAGAAATTGGAGACGACTCTTAAAGTAGGGCTTAGGGAGGTCACCATTGAGTGGAGGTGGTAATTTCACATTGACTGTTTTTGTTTTATGTTGATAAGTTGATATATTTGAAAATTGGAGAAGATGTAAGTACATGGTTTATGTCTGGCTATGTGGATTTAAGTCTCTTTGTACTCGTCTGATTGTATCTCTGATTTACTGTAATGTTGTGATTCTTCTTCTCAATAAAAATAATTATAAAAAAAAAAAAGCATGTTCCAGAGAATTGGTGCAGCACGTGTGAAGTCTTGGAGACGGGCATGGGAGGTTCGGATGATTGAGGAATGTAATCTGATAACAACAGCAGAGCGGAGAGAACGAGTAGGGTGGTAGATAGAGATGAAGAAGGAGATGTAGGGGGTGCAGCGCTGTGGAGAGACTGGGTAGGGTGGTAGACAGAGATGATGAAGGAGATGTAGGAGGGTGCAGCGCTGTGGAGAGCTTTATGGGTGGGAATGATGAGTTTATTTTTGTATTCTTACTGAATGGGAACCACTGCGGGTGACTGAACAGGGAAAGAGGAATCAGTATAGTGGCTGGGAAAGAAAGATGAGCTGGCTGCTGCATTCAGGACAGATTGGAGAGGGGAGAGTTTACAGAGAGGGGGGACAGATAAGAAAGGAGTTACAGGAGTAAAGACGAGAAAGAATAAGAGCAAACAGTGTTCTTGGGGATGCAGGTGACAAGGAGCGGGCAGGGATTGGATATTGGGGTGAAGGTCAGATCAGAATCTAGTATAAACCCCAGACAGCGGGCCTGCTGCCTAGGAGGTATGGTGGTACCAACCTGAGAGAGAAATAGCAGGGTGAGGTCGGTTATTTAGATGCTGGGAATGACTAGAAGTTCAGTTTTAGTGAGGTTTAGTTTAAGATACAGGGAGGACATGTATGTCCGAGACAGCGGGCAGCGGTCCTGGTGTTTTGTAGCAGGGGCAGGGAGTGTTTGTCACTGGAGGAGGTGTATAATTGGGTGTCATCCTAGAGATGGTACTGGGAATCCAAATCTGCTGATGTTTTGGCCACTGGGGGATGTGTAGAGTGAAAAGAGGAGAGGACCTAGAACTGATCCCTGAGGAACTCCAACAGCAAGAGGAAGAGGAGAGGAGGTGGAACTGGAAAATGAGACATTGAAGGAGCGGTCAGAGAGGTAGGATGAGAACCAAGAGAGAGCGGTATGTTTACATGGCTGATTGTGACCCTGGTTCCGGAGCGGTCTTTGGCGCGTTTCTGCTCCCAAAACTGTGTCAAAAAAGCCTCCAAAACGCCACCAGTTCATTTTCATTGATTCCTATGTAAAACAGAATAGTTGTTCACACACGACGAGGTTTTTCCGCATGTTTTCCGTGCTTCTTTGGAAGCTGTTTCGGGAGCTGAAAAAGAAGCGTCCTGTCAATTCTTGAAGCGCTGAAAATCCCTATAGGAATCAATGGAGAGCTTCAAAACCTCGTCCAAAACTTCAGAGCGTTTTTAGACGCATTTCTCGGCGCATTTTTGGAGCGTTTTTCACCACGATTTTTGCCCTGGCTATTAATTTTTATGGATAAAAGCAGTGTTGAAAACCTTGTCCAAAACCTCGCCCGAAACCATGTCCAAAAACGCACTGAGAGACACATCTAAAATGCTTCAGAGCCTCCCTGCCTACCCAGTGCCCCAGGTCTTGGACGTTGCTCATGCCCAGCTAGCACGTTTCCAGCTTGATGGTCAAGCCTGCCTGGTGGATTTCCCCGTGCACCTGCGTCAGATGCTCTAGGTGATCCTCCCAGGTGAGACTAAAGATGGCAATGTCATTCAGGTACGCAGCCGCATACCCTTCAAGTCCCTGTAGCAGCGTGTCGACCATGCTCTGAAAAGTGGCAGGTGCATTCTTTATGCCGAACGGCATGATGGTGGATTCGTAAAGTCCAAATGGGGTGATAAAGGCAGAGCGTTTCTGTGCCTCTCGGGTCAGGCAGATCTGCCAATATCCCAGACTCAGATCCATGATGGGCAGGCACTGGCCCCGACCAACTGATCGAGCAGGTGAGGGGTTATGAACCGGACCCACTAGTCCTCAGGCAGATGGTACTGATGGCAAGTATTTTCCAAACGCCAGCAAGAAGGTGCCTAGGTCCCCCCCTTCGTCCAGAAGGGGGAAGTCATGACTGGCTTTGATGGGCTGCGGGACACTGGGTAGCTGGAGCATCTGCAGTTGGTACTTGCGCTCACGCTGATGCTCGGCAGCCTCTGCTTGTTCACATGCTCTGCAGCCTCTCTTTGTTCTCAACGTTCTGCAGCCTCTGCTCGCGGAGTTCTGCAGCCTCTGCTTGCTCGCAAAGTTCTGCAGCCTCTGCTTGCTCGCGAAGTTCTGCAGCCTCTGCTTGCTCGCGAAGTTCTGCAGCCTCTGCTTGCTCGCGAAGTTCTGCAGCCTCTGCTTGCTCGCGAAGTTCTGCAGCATCTGATTGCTCGCGACATTTGGCCGCCGCCAGGAGGATCTTGTAGGTGGCGTGGTCCCCAGCCTCGAGCTTGGCCAGGGCAGCTTGTAGGAGCACAGTGAAACCTGCCTTACTAAGGGGATGGGCAGGTGGTAAGCGGCCCACTGCGGGACTGGCCATGGCAACTGGCTCCTGGACTCCCCCTCGCCTTGAACAATATCGCCGTCCACCTCCTCATGGTCCATAGCTTTGCTGCGACCGGCCACCCTAGCAACCATTGATCACTGACACAGAGCTGCAAACTGAATACACCCACATACCTTAAAGGGGTTGTTTCACAGAGCAGCTCATTCATTCATCTTGTCACTTCCTGGTCAGGCTGTGGGTAATTAGCATATAAGCACTGGGTATTCAAACTACTGCTAAATAGTCTATAAGATAAAAATCACCAGGACAAGAGAAGCTTCAGAGCTAAAGTAAACAGTAGTAATTGGTCTCCTTTGCTTGTTAGATCAAATAACACTGAAGTTCCCAAGCTGGCGGCAGCTATGTGTGTTTACCTGTGTGATGACGTCATCCCTGCGATTGGATAAGACAAACAGCAGGAGAGAGCAGGGCAGAGCAGGTCGGTAACCTAGAGAAACCAGAGTGTCCTCAGAGCTGAGAAAATCATTTGCAGCTCAACAATAAAAAATAAACAAAACAATATATTTGGAAAACGTCTTCATTTACTGTTCCCTACATGTTGAAAGCTAATCTCTGTAGTGAGAAAACCTCTTTAACGTATTTGCACTCAGATTGTCTGTCTAAGGCTGAGCTGATCTTAAGACCCCAGCGGCAAAAGCTACTGTCGGTAGTCTTTAGTGTCGGGGAGTACGGGCCCCGCACTTGCTATTATCTTGATCCCACGGCTGCCACCAATCTGTCTGACTTGTCAGGACCCTCTGGCAGTGGCCTGATACATGACCCAATATGTGACGTAGACGTGATATTCCGCACCCCATAGGGGTATATTAGGTTAGCTAGATACTGCTTCACAGATACCCCGTGCCCATGTGGGCTCAAGGAGGCACAGGGAGTAAGAGAGGATAGCCCACGTGAATGCTAGCATGGCACAACACATGCTCACAACCCTGTCTGGCTGAGAGACCCTGTTTCACTAAAATCAGTGAATCACTAACGGGATCATATCGGACCTGAATACAGCACGGTAGAGTAACATGTAAAACCGAGAACACGGACGCGTGGACGCCCAAGAATAAGTTTGAATATTTAATTGCCTTAAAGGCACCTAGACAAGACACTAGATACACAATGGGTACAGATATGTACACTGGTCAGATATGTAAATACAGGTATGGAGTTGCAGACAGTATATAGCAGACAAGTATTATTACCTGGTGTTAGGCCTTAGCACTGTGCAGCCAAATGGAGGGCATGTGATGCAAGCGAGTTCCTGGTTCCTACCGATATGCTAGCACGGCATAACCCAACTCAAAAGACAACAGCCAGCCAATGCTCGGCACATGCTTTTAATCTTGCTGGTCACATCTCCTCATGCCACTTAATAATAATAATAATAATAATAATAATAATAATCTTTATTTATATAGCGCCATCAAATTCCACAGCACTTTACAATTTGGGGGGGTATAATTACAGACCAAAGACAGACATTACACAGTGAGAGCTACTTACAGATGAGACACAAGGTGTGAGGCCCTGCTCGCGAGAGCTTACAATCTATGTATAGATGTATAGATGTTTTGATGCTCTTCTCCCCTCTTTAACAAGTTCATGAATCTCATAAACTAGAGTGGGTCATAACCTAACCGCTCCCGTGGAGGCCACAAAAAGGTGTCTCCGATACTATTGGACCCGGCTGAGCCCCAACTACGTTCTGATGCCAACCACGGCTCTGGTGCTACATTCCTACTAGCAGTCCTCTATATTTTCTTACCCCTGGGTCCGGGAAAAGAGTGAAATTCAGGTTTACATCCTGTTTCAAAGTTCTCAAATATGGGACTGGTATGTGGGTACGACATGTAGCAATTCCATAATTATCTATGAAATCCTGGCTCCCAATTGTCTGGCTCAAGCCTTTGAACCCTTACTAACCGTAGCAATGGATGCCTTGGGTTCCAGAAGTCTGCTGGAAGGGTGAAAAGAGTAAAGGGCCTTCTGAAGCTGGACCTCCAGGTGAGGGCTTACTTCCTATGCACAGGAATGTTTGCACAGGATTGCTTTGAGTCCCCCCTGACCTCACATGACCCAGTTATCGACTTGGATCAAATTTTATTTTACATTCATCACACCATCTACTAGACCTTCTACTACTATACCATCTACCACTATAACATCTACTAGACTAAACATTATGCCCTTTACTACTTACCATTACCACTATAACATTAAAAGCCCTTCTACTACTATAACATCTATTATATTTCTCTATTAACCAAATTTGCATACCTTCTATACCCAGATCTTCTACTCCATAACATCTACAACCTTCTACTACTATCCCCATATCCATATAACTCTACTTTTCCTTCTATATATAATATCTATTATACCTTCTACTACTATAATAACTACAATACCTTCTACTACTATAAAAAACTCAATATTTTCCTCTACATAAAACTCAATACCTTCTACTACATAATATACTTACCTTTTATACTATAATATTATTTATACCCCTTACTACTATATTATATCCTTCTACTACTATCCCATTCCCTAAAAATTTTTCTACAATAAATTTAATTCCCTTTCTACTAATGTACAATTTTATACCTTTACTAGTTACCATTACTATTTTCTAAAAAACCTTCACTACAAACTATTTTATACCTTCTACTACTATAACCTCTACTTCACCTTATATTTTACCTTCTACTGCTATACCATCTACTACACCATCTACTAGACGTTCTACTATACCTTCTACTACTATAACATCTACTATACCTTCTACTACTACACATTCTACTACTATAACATATATTATACCTTCTACTACTATAATATCTACTATACTTTCTACTACTATATTTACTAACTATATCTTGTATTACTATATTATCTACCTGACCTACTAATCCATCTATTATACCTTCTACTAATATAATATCTACTACTACAATATCTACTACACCATCTACTACTACAATATCTACTCTACCATCTACTACTACAATATCTACTCTACCATCTACTACTATCTTATCTACTCTACCATCTACTACTACAATATCTACTCTACCATCTACTACTACAATATCTACTCTACCATCTACTACTATCTTATCTACTCTACCATCTACTACTACAATATCTACTCTACCATCTACTACTATCTTATCTACTCTACCATCTATTATACCTTCTACTAATATAACATCTACTACTACAATATTTACTAACAGAGCCGTTCCTAGGCTAAAATGCACTCAGGACGGGGAGGAAAAAAAAATCCCCCCCCCCATCACCAATTAGCACCTCCTGACTGGGCCACCCCTTCCCCGTCAATTAAGTACTTTTTCATTGTCTCGGTTATTTTACTAATATTTTTATGTAATTTTTTTTTTACTTTAGTTTGTTTTCTCTTTAAAGGCATGTTCACACGGCTTAATTGCGGGACGTAATTACGGGAGCGGGGAAGTAAGCAGGAGGCCAGCACTTTGCCGGCCCATAGACTATCACTGCTAGCGGCGCATATACGCCGCTAGAAAGTGACATGTCAATTATCTCCCCCCCAGCGGCTTTCGCCGGCGGGGAGAGGATATGTAATCCATAGTTTTCTCTATGAGAACTTGAATAACCGCAATTAATGGGCCGTTGTCGGCCCGTAATTGGCGCACTCATCTCGCGCGTAATTAACGGACCGAAAAATAACGGCCCATATAAGCCGATTGAACATGCCTTAATCCACAGGCAGTTTCCCAGATTATGAACAAGATTGGTTTTATAATGTTTTTTTGTTTTTTTTTTACTTTAATTTGTTAAAATTCAAAACAGGTAATTTTTTATGTAAAAAACCTTATATGGCAGCATCTTTGCTCAGGTTAGCTTTATTCCCATCATAGTTGTAGGAAGAAAGTCTGGTGGCACATGTGAGAGCGGCTGCAGTGTATAGCAATCAACGTGTGGGAGAGCCTGGCTGTGACTGGAAGAGCCGACCCGGGCAAAGCGTCACATTGTACATTCTACAGCCTAAGGCTAGGTTCACACGGCTTATTTGCAGGGCGTAATTACGCCCCGCAATTACGCCGTGTGGCCGGGGGCGGGGCGGGAGCGGGGGGCCTGCACCTCGCCGGCCCATGAGGGACATTCATCTACTCCGGCGCTAATTACGACTGAAGATAACGTCCCAATTTAAGCCGTGTGAATCACGAGCTTAGACTCATCGATTAATGCTTGTATGTACACGGTGGAGGATTTTTCTATACATACATAGATCCCTATGCACGTGCATCAGTCATTATCTATGCAGGAAAGAAAAATCCACCCTCGCGCAGCCGGGCGACGTCCATGTCCAGAAGAGACTAATGTCTCCCCTGCAGTGGACAAAAAAACGACCTGAAAACGAATTACTAAAAACGTTCATGAAACGGAATTTTCTGTCCACTGCCTGTCAAAAGCAGCTGAAAAAACGGAAGTTTTTTGGCGCGTTTTTAGTTTTTTTGGAGCGTTTTTTTGAGCAGTTTTTTGAGCGTTTTTTTGAGCGTTTTTTGAAGCGTTTTTTGGAAGCGTCTTTGCTCTGTGCATTTTAATGTTGCACAACTTAAGGCCATTGGAATTATAGAACTACACCCTACAGGTGGAGTTAACAAGATAATAGTTCACTTCCATTAGATCACTTATTATCCATTGTCCATCACATTGTCCTTTGTGTGCTGCTGCGTGCTAACTCACTTTATTAAATTTTGCACCAGATTCTTGCACCAAAATCCACAAAAACCCACATTATCTTTCCCCATATAGCAAGATAACTGTATTCAGCATCAAAATCAGTAAAGAAAAGGATTTAGGCGGCAAAATAACCAAAAAACGCAGTATTGCTCCAAATTCCTAAAAAAAAAACTATTTTTAGTGTGTCAGAAGCAAGATCACTTTAATAGGCGCCAAAATTTAAAGATAATGATCTTAGCGCCGAAATCCTAAAAACTTTATTTTTAGGCGCCAGAAGCGAGAATAACTGTATTACGCCAAAATATTGGTTACATGTAAAGGATTTTGAGTGGCAAAATCCTAAAAAAACGGATACTGGCGCCAAAAATTCGTAAAAAACGTATTTTTAAGCGCAGAAAAGCAAGATAACGTTTAATTAGCGCTCAAAATAATGTTTTAGAAAAGGATTTTAGCACCAAAATCATAAAAACAGGATTCTGGCGTCAAAATCCGAAAAAAACTTCTGATAGCAGATAACTTTATTAGCACCAAATATGTTTAAGAAAATATTTTAGCACCAAAATCGCAAAAAAAAAACGGATTCCTGGCGGCAAATCCGTAAAGAACTAATGTTTGGTGGTCAGAAGCAGATACACGTTATTACCAGCCAAAATCTGAAAAAAAAATTATTTTTAGTGCCAAAAAACGTAAAAAAACGGATTCTTACGCCAAAATCCCCGAAAAATGTATTTTTTGGTGTCAATAGTAATAACGTTATAGCGCCAAAATCTGTAAACAAAATTATTTTAGTGCCAAAAAAAAACCGTAAAAAACGGATTCTTGCGGCTAAAATCCGTAAAAAAGAAAACGTATTTATGGCGTCAGAATGCTAGATGGAACCGTAGTTAGTGTGGCAAAATCCTGTAAAAAAAAAAATTATTTTAGTGCCAAAAAAGTGTAAAAAAGAAAAACTGATTCTTGGCGCCAAAATCCGAAAAAAAGCGTAATTTTGGTGCCGTCAGATGCGAGATAACGATATTAACGTCCAAAACTGTAAAAAAAATTATGTTTAGTGCCAAAAAACCATAAAAAAAAACGGATTCTTAGTGCGGCCAAAATCCATAAAACAACGTATTTTTTGCCGTCAGGAGGCGAGATAACGTTATTAGAGCCAAAATCGCTGTAAAAAAAATATAATTTACCTGCCACAAAACGAAAAAAAAAACTGAATTCATTGCGCATAATCCATTAAATAAAACTTATTTCTGGCGTCAAAGCAAGATTACTTTATTAGCGCCAAAAAATGTATAAGAAAAAGTGATTTTAAAAAACAACCAAAAATCAGTAAAAAAAACCTGATTCAAATGCCAAAATCAGTAAAAAAAAAACGTATTTTTATGTGAGCGAAAAAAATATGAATTGCGGCAAAAAATGTTAGCGACCAAAGGCAATGATCATTTAATTACAAAGGGTACAAAAAAGGACTCATCAGACACTTGTAGCAGATTTATAAATGTTAATAACCTTGTTACAAAACACCCACTATAGGGTGGGACTTGTTCTCTGGGAGGTTTTCATTTGAAAAATCGCAGCAAAAAAAGCTGTGAAAACGCCCAAAAGACGTCCGCATAGCTAACACGCGCCCGCCGCTTTCCATACGCAACAACTCCTGTAGTAAATTTTTCTGCCCGCGCTGGCTTTTTTAGAACATGTTTTGCAAAATCCGGACCATTGAAAAAAACGAGCTAGAAAAAAGCTCAGTGTAGACAGCAGGAGGGTTTTAACTAAAGAGCTATGGGAGCTGATTGCAGTCGTTTTTTCCATCGTTTTTTTTTAGGTCCATGTTCACACAGCAATATCCCGGACTTATTTCAGTCCGAACTACGTGCGGAGTGCGCCAATTACGGCTGAAAACATCCCATCATTACGGTAATCCACAGTTCTCATAGAGAACTATGCATTACGTCGTCCCTCTCCCTCCCCCCTCTGGCTGAATACGCTGAGCGGGGATAGATAATTGACATGTCCTTTCTAGCGGTTGTATAACCGCCGCTAGTCATGATTGCTATGGGCCGGCGAAGTGCCGGCCCCCCTCTCCCGCCCCCCCAAACGGCGTAACTGCAATGCGTAATTACGCCCAGCATTTTAAGCCTTGTGGTACATAGCCTGTAGACAAACGAAAAACCGCTAAAAAAATAAAAACCGGGAGTTTTTTCTGTGCAGTGTAGGACAGAGCCTAAATGTGAAACCGGGGTAGACACGGCCTAGAACCTAGAGAAGGTTTTTCATGACCCTATGCTAGCGCCTATCTATGGCTATCTCATGACCAAATTACCCACACCCACTTGACCTCCCTATTTCAAAGAATACACTGAGACATGGGTTGGATAAACTGGCCACAGCAGCCATTTTATTATTTCACAAACAAGTAACAAAATACAGGGGGGGGGGGGGGACAGGGGGGGGGGGGGGGGGGGTGGGATGACAATGGGTATTGAAGAACGTCTGAAATAGCCCATTTTCCATTATCCCTTCCCCCAAAAAACCTATCTGACACTATCCCCTAACTAAACTTGGGGCTGAGGTCCTTGGAGCTCTGATTTTCCAACTCAACCATGGTCTGGCGAAATTCCTCCTCCTTCTCTCCTCAGCAGCCATTGCCGCCCATACCGTCAAACTCCCCGGTTTCAGGAGCACCAAAAGCCACCTCTGGCGGCTAACCATTCTTGCCTCCCAAGGCCTCTGCCCTGTGAGCCCCAACCTATCCGCAGCCTTAGGTCACTCAACCACTAAACCACTGGTGAGCCAAGCGGAGCCCTGACTCCCCCACTAAATTTTTACCACCTCCAAGCACCCCCAAAACGCCGCCACAGCTAGCGCGCGTGACTCCCTTACAGCGTGACGCCCCCACCAGACCCAAGGCTCTCTCAATTCCATCACGAATTGCCTAGCAAACCAAAATTCCAGGACGATTGGCGTTAAGGTGAACATCCATCCAGACGCAAAAATCTCCTTCCCCTAGGCTCCAACTTCCCTATGCCTAACCATAAACCCCCCATTCTAACCCACGAAGGAAGCCAAAGACCTGTTCACCTTGATTCTTGCCACGTTAATGCCACGAGAGATTCCGCATGCCTCCAAACGCCCCTCCTAGGCACTATAATCTGACCAAACCGTCGTCCATCTTGGGGTACAGGACCAGCAACAATCCTAACAAATCATGCACGAATGTCCCTGATCATCTCCCCGCTAACGGACGCATCCCCAGATCTTTACCCCCCCGCCCTAAGTGGAAGACCACATATCGGGTGTGCCGATTCCCTAGCACCACTAGACATTGAAAGTCCAACAGGACTTGACCAGACCAATCCCACGCATTGCCATCCATCTTAAAGTTTGCGACCCTCTTCGGACACCAAGTTGACGACCACTACTTCCGAATGCCCGTCTCTCTGGTCACCCCAATGCACGAATGAATGTCCCGTAGATCCAAACCAGGAAACGCCCTGTAATGAAAATTAATACAGAACAGCAACATCCTCCGTAAGAAGAAGATAAACTCTGCCCCCCACTAATATGTTTCAATAATTCCCAAACACATCTCCCTCCCCCTCCCTTTTATTACCACGGAACCAGGTGAGGACTAATATATAACCGGTAACGCTCGGATTCCCATCGCCTATCTTTTGCCACCGCCAGCCAGCGTCCAACCCCAAACTTAGCGCGGCTTCCGTGGCGGCACCAATCCTGAAGAGTGCGGCGCAATGTGCACGGATCCAGCCCCAAATCTCCCAGGCAGCGTCCGAAACATAGCAACCGTGTAAACTGGAACCGGGGATAGGAAACCTCCCGTCCGCATGAAACCAGCAAAGGCCGTGTGCCCCCCACGTTGTCCTCATAAAATTTTCAAAACAAACCACCGGCACATGAGGCCCCACCGACCTGCTCCCAGCACGCACCAACTTCCCTCGGCCCGTCAGATCAGTCTTTGACTACGAATAACTCTCTTGAAGACTTATCCCCGCAAAGCAAAACAAACAACCTCTAAGGACAGACTCTCCATCCAATTTTTTACTTGGACAATTAAAGTTTCCTCCAATCCTTAAAGCCCCAAAAAAGGCCAAGGAAAACGCAATTTGCATCATAAAAAAAATCAAAAGAAAAAAAAAAAAACAAAAAAGGAGTGCATCAACGAACGAAATACAAACTAATAAAAATAAACTTTAACCGACAAATTACCCTTGTTCCCACAATCCTCCTCCCGCCCTTCCCCACCCTAACCCCTTCCATCAACCACCCCCTTCCTTCCTCCTCCCCGAACCCCCCCCTATATCCAGAACCCTTCAGACCCCCCCCCCTTTTTTGTTAGATATTCTCCATCCCCCTAGCCTCGCCCCCCCCCCTGCCCACACCCAAGCATACACCTCACATCCTCCCTTCAACATCCCCAGAAAGAAACTACCCCCATCCCCCCCCCCATATCTACGCCAAACCCCATTGTGACGATCCCCATACTAAAGCCTTTCAGCGCACTTATGAACCCCACATTGCCAATACCCTGCCTTACAATGTGACCCCGAGCCAAAAAAACCACCAGTCTAGAGGCCGATATAAAACGCGATACCTAAGATCCCGACCATCCTTCTTCTCTTCAAGCCCCCTGCAGCTTAAAATCCGCCGCCGCCCGTCTCCCTCCTACCCGTTCCTTATCACATATGTGCTCCCACTACCGACCAACCAACGTTCCCGAAAGCGCTCCACTCTGCGGCGTAAGCATCCCAGGTTCATCTTGCTACTTGAACTTCATCGTTGACCAGCCTTAGCGGAATCGAAAACCAAAGGTCCCAAGTATTCCGCGGGCACTCCACTCACCTACTATCCGCTCCGCCTCCGGAGCCAGATCCCGAAAGCCGCTCCAACTGGAACGAGATAAAGCAACTCGGCCAAATCAATTTTACCCAGGGACAGCCCGCCGACCGTACCCACATATTCACTCCATACAGCTCAATACAAGCCGTCCGCGTAAACAATAAAACAGGAGGGAAGAGCCGATACAGAATATAATCGCCTCGGCAAACCACACTCCTAGAATAGTCGCAATTAAACGATCTTCCGTCCCCTGAACTGCTCACCTACCCCAAATTTCCACTGCCATTACTTATCGGTAACAGTTCCAAAATGATCAAGGATGTCCTGTACCAGCCGCCCCCTGCACCCAAGACCGCGGGCCACGTCCCGCGCACTCACTCCCCCTGGCAGTTACGCACCTAATTCCCCACTTCCCCCAGCCGCTGTAGTGACAGTCCATCAGTAAAGACTTTCCAATCGCATTGGAGACTATGCCCTAAGTCCAAAATAATAGACCGCCCTTATAACGATCCAGAAACTAATGCCAAACCCTGAGATCCTGCTTCATCCCTTCCGGAAACCGGATAAAATGTGGGGGCCATATAACCTCGCCCGTAGCCCCCGGCCAACCGCCTAGAAAAATACCCTCCCCATGGCGATAATGCGACAAGGGGCAAAATTCAGCTTGCCCGAAAAGGGACTGTAGGTCCCTAAGCCATAACCTTCTTGCTTCCCCTGATCCTCCCTATCTCCCGTCTCATATCCTCCAACTTGTCCTCCGGTACGGCTACATTCCCTGATCAAGGATCAATCCTAATGCCCCAAAAAATAAATCGCCGTAGTAGGGCCGCTCGTTTTTTCAGGGCCAATGGAACCCCAAAATGCCTAGCTCCCCACTCATCGATGCCGAACAGCGACCCGCAATACCTCTGAGTCCGCTGGGGCCAATGCATAAGCGAAGTCATCCAAAAGTGTATAACCGTAGGGGTACCCTCCGACACGTCCCTTAACCCCACCCACCTCCAAAAAGTACTAAAATAGCGGCTTCACAAAGTAGAACATGATATTGACATCCGCATCAGTCAAACACCTTGATTTCCACATAGAACCCCACCCCTTTCCAATACAACCTAATAGCCGCACACTATCGCGATGCGCGCCGGCAACGAGCCTAAAGGCGGATTCGATATCCGTACTTGCCATAGAGCGAACCCCCGGCCTTACTTTCTAACCCAGCGACGCGCTGCGTCAAAAGAAGTATAAGACCGCACCGAACAGAGTTCGGGTTCAATACTCGGTCGTTTACCAGATAACCCTTTGAGAAACACAGAGATGATGAATCAGCCTAAATTTGTTGGGTTCATCGAGAGTTTAGGACCACCCCAGAAGGAGAAAACTACCAGATCAGGAATCGGCTGGGATCCAAATGGCATCCACATTCTACCCAGTGCAACCTCCTATCCAACTTATCCCCGACACCACCCCAGTGTGGCAATGCGTGCCAACCTCAAATTCTTATAGAAAAGGAGACTACATGAGGTAGTCGACGGGTTCAGAAAAACCCTCGCTCAAACCCCCTTTCTCCAATTAACACCGCCCTCCGCCGCGATCAGGGTACCTATTTAGAATATGGTCGCATCGCGAATGTATGATCACCGGTGGTCCACTCGCCCGAGAAAGCACTGGCTCTCTCCTCTTCACTTCCCCTCTCCTTTTCTCATACACCTTTGACGCCCCAAGGTATGCTGAGCGCTGCACACGGAGCAAACATGTTTAAACAACGGCAGCCTGTCCCAAATCGACACTGGTGTCATTAAATTGCTCATTCAGATACAGGCCATAAAATCCTCCTTGGGAACCGCCCCCAAACTACCCGGTACCCCCTGCTGCCCGGAGCTACCAAGGTCCTCTCCCTGAAAAGGCGACCAAAAGGCGTGGTGCAACACTCGCAACCATAACCCAATGTCCTTATGAAGCCCAGCGTATTGAAAGGACGCACGCTTTCCGCTGACGAAATTGCTCGCGAGCGTACGCACGCCTGAACCCCCGTAAACTCTCTGAGCTTCCCAATGTGAGTCCATGTAGCAAAACATGCTGAAAGCATTTCTCCGGGGATTTCTCCTCCAATGACCTCCGCCAATATGGCGAATGCCTGGAGCAGTTTTAGCGAAGTTTGCGGAATCAACCGCCACCTTCCTCTTCTCCTTCTTCCTTATTTTTACTTTTCGTCCCGTTTCCCTTTTGCAGATTACGAATTCTTTCAAGCGGGAGGAGAAAAGATCTCGACGTACTCGTTCTTGTCCATATCTTTTCCTTGACTCTCCTATCTTTAAAAGTTGCCCCTAAACTTACCCTCAAACAATACATAGACTTCCCCTTTTGGCTTCATCATCTAAACGAACGCCTATCCAGGGATCCTGTTACGGGTCTGCAACGCGAAACAGTCACACCTTTTCCCTGTGTACTACCCCTTCTAACTCCTAGCCCCCATCGTAGAGGTAGGGACACCACCCCCAGAAGTCACCCGCCGAACCCCATTAGGCCGATGGCCTGGAGACGTAGGGCCCACTGGCCCGCTCGCGCGCTCCTTTAAAACGAACCAATAAATCCCTTAAACTGCCCGCCGACTCCTGCCTACATCGGAAACGCCCCCACCCGCCCCCCCCCCCCGTCGTGAGCCTACCTCTATTGCCAGAACCCCGTGACCACACCCCAGACGGATGACAAAAAAACACATAGAGACTACTCACCCAGGCTGCACGGGGCGCTGTGTTCCCCCAGCCAGCCGCGCTGCCCGATCCCTTAAGAACGGTCGCCCGGGCTCTCGGTCGGTGGTTGACTCCTCCGCGCACGCCAACCGTCAGAAGGCCGTCGACTGCCGGACCAGATGGACCTCCGACCGAAGCCGCTCACGCGTGGCCGATTCCCTCGGCGGAGGGCGCCCCAAGCGGACCCCCAAAGCGAATTGCCTGGATCCATTCCTCCCTAACCAGCCGACCACCATCTTCAGCTTCGAGCTCCCCAAAACCGACCAGTAGGCGCAAACCACTAGCTGCTGCACAATTTCCGCGATCCTCAACCCGAGCCAGGCGCAGAGGACCCTGGCGGGCCCCCCCACCAATCTTCACCAGAGGGCACGGCCCGCCGCTGAATCCACTGTCTCGCTGACAGGAGCCACCGCTGACGCCACCCAAGCCGGCAACGTCCTCTGCGCTCCGCGGGTCCACCCTTAACGGATTCCTCCCAGGCCGGGGCCCGCGGAGACCCCCCGGGATAACGCCCCGGTCCGGCCCGGAGGGTCCCGAGAGGGGTCCTAGGGCTTTTGCGCGGACCCGTGGGGTTACCTCAGGCTGAGCGCCCCCGGAGGGCGAGTCCGGCCCCTGGATGAAGCCCCCGGCCCGGGGCCCACACCCGGGAGAGGCAGCGACGCCGCAGCAGCACCACGGCACCCGAAACTCCCCCCCCAGTGCGCCCCGTACCTGTCATGAAGCCAGGCTGGGCCTCGTTCCCCTGCCGCGCCTGCCTGAGCTGCGCCGCAGCTCCTCCACAGCCTCAACATTGGCCATTTACCTCAGTGAAGTGTGTTGGGGTAAAATTTTTGAATGTCCCCCCACTAACTGCCAGCACGCAGGGCGGGACTGGGCCTTATATGCCGGCCCCCCCCCTGACTCGCCTTCAGCTCTGCCCTTAAAGCAACGGCCGGGGCGCACGGCCGGGATGCGGCCTCGCATGTCGGCCCCCCCCCGCCCACCTGCCGCGCGCGGTAACTCCTTCCCCTGACCTCACCCCTGCAGCGCGCCGGGTCATGAGGGCCTACCTCTAAGGCTGCGCCCACGCATCCGCCCCGGGCCTTTACGGTAATTCACAGTTCTCATAAGAACTTTGGATTACGTCTCCTCTCCCTTCGGCGAAAACACCGGGCGGAGATAAGTGACATGTGAATTACTACGGCGTATATGCGCCACTGGTAATACAAGTTAGGGGCCGGCGAAGTGCCGGCCCCCCGCTCACTCCCCCGCTCCCGCCCCGCCCCCGGCCACACGGTGTAATTACGTCCCGCAGTTAAGCCGTGTGAACATAGCCTTATAAGTCAGGTAGTAATTTCACTTTAGAGAAACTAAACAATCAAGGAAAACAACAAAGAATGTAATCAAAATATAGGACACGCCAGTGTAAATAAAAAAGGGGGGAATTGGTCAAAGTTAACTTAAATATAATATACACTTTTATATACAGATTTTATAGGTAACAAATTAGCCTACCATACACTTGGAGCAAAGAAAAATACTTAGACAATCTAAGAAATACTCTACATCGTAGATCTAAGCTAGTGTCATCTTTTTAGGAACCAGTAAATAAAATAATTTATTAACACCAACAGAAAATAACCCAAAAAATATACATCACCTGGAGATTTTAATGTTGAACTACTGGGTTTCAGGTTGAGAGACGTATCACAAATAATAAGTAGTTTGCCTTCAATAGTGTGAGTTAACATTGACATGTGCACATGCTAAGTTTTAGCAGAAAAGTTTATGCCATTTTGAAATTGGAATTTAAAAAAGTAAGTCATGTCAGCTGAAACTTCGAGTATCGTTCTGTCATCAATTACCTGTTTTTGAAAGGACTGTCTGGTAAAGAATTGATGGTGATGTTTATGATGATTTATATGATGTTTACAACATTAGGAGATCAGTGTCAGTCTTATTCAACTATTAAAAACTTAGGGCGACATGTCCCAACACGCCAACGCCAGTTCTTTGGTCTATATTGCACTAAAACCACTTTTTTGCCATATTTTGGATGTAAATGAACTGTCATACACCAAAACTGCCGCGACCGACACATTGTAAAAATTATGCACTGTGCGCCTCCATAACGAAATGCGCCTATTGAGGAGCATAGCACATCATTACAAGTGTATATGTGCTAGGTGCATTTCACATTTTACAAGTATGTGTTAGGCACATTACAAGTATGTGTTAGGCGCATTTCATATACTTGTAATGATAAGCTAGGCGCCTCTGTGCGCAATGTGCCTCGATAGGGGCATCCCATACTCTACCAATGAAATATTTTGTGCCGCAATTAGCGCAAATCGCAGCACATAGCATATAATTAAAAGCATATTTAATGCCCCTATTGAGGCACATCGCACAAGTATATGAAATGCGCTCAACACATACATGTAATACGCCTAACACATACTTGTAAAATGTGAAATGCGCCTAACACATATACACTTGTAATGATGTGCTATGCGCATCAATAGGCGCATTTCGTTATGGAGACGCACAGCGCATCATTTTTAAGAGCATTATGTTTACTATGCAAGGTATACCTGACGCTAGATTTTTGATAGGGTCGGACCTTCTGCCGCACTTTACACTTATTTAATGCGCCCAAAAACTGACGCAGCACTGCCAATTTTCGGACATCTCGTCCTAAGTTGGTTATTTTAAATGTTATGGATAAGAAGAGGCCTAGGAGATCGAATTCTCTGTTAATACAAAAAGACATTGATGCTGGCCATTGATATGATGTTGCATAATAGACGTATATTAGAGACTTTGAACGTGTCTTTCACATTGTTTGTTATGAATTGGAAATGAGAAAGCTACACGGATTTCCAAATGTCTCAATGCGGATCAAAGCAAATGAAAGTGGCAATGTCTCAGTGAATCTGCAATCAATTTAATAGTAGAAAATTCAACATTTTGGATTGTCTTATTACGATTCTCCACCACCCAAAATGCATGCAGAACTCTGCTACAAAAATTCCTGCCTTCATTTTCTGGAGCGAAGATGGCATAAATTTTGTGCATTACTTGTAGCATGGAAAGTCGATCACGTGACAAAATTTAGCATTTTTCTATTAACCACACTTCAGGCCAAAATTGTGAAAACACGAGGGGGAAAACTTTCCAAAGGCGTCTTGTTATTGCAGCCGCCCACAAGATTTGTATTGCTCTGCTAAAATTCAGCAAAATCAGCTCTGTAAGGGTACCTCCAAAAGGCATGGTTTTTTGTCGGATTTTCAGACAGTTTGTGAATTTAGAAACCTGTGAAAACCAACAGGCAACCATCCCCATAGACGTTAACTCCTTAAGCCAAGCCGAACGCCTGAAAAGTACTCAATAACCAGCACATTTTTTAAATTTTTGCCTCCTTGCGATTTGCCTCTTTGCCTTGTAATTTTTTTTATTTTTCAATGATGCAGTTGTATGAGGCCTTGTTTTATTCAGGACAAATTGTACTTTTTGGGGGAAAAGTTTTAGTTCACTTCAAATTATTGCAGAATTTTTTAAAATAATTTTTGGGTTTTTTTACTTTTTTTTTACAACATTATCATTTCACTCTTACAGGTTATTACGGTCGTGTAGATACCTAATATATGTAGGTTTTTTTTGTATGTGTAATGTATGCACAATTTTTTTTTATTATTATTTTAATTATTTTTCTACACTTTTTTATATTTTTTCCTTTGGTTTTTTTGATCCCATGAAGGGATAGATGTTTTATTTTTTTTTACACATAGTAGTGTATTAGCATATTCATATTCATTTATAATCTGTGTCAGTTTGACACAGGCAGCGATCAGGGCAGCACATAGTCTGCCCTAATTGCTGGTTTCTTCTATTCTAGGTGCTCAGGGCTGACTTTGCAGCCATTCACGGGCTCTGTCAGGTCAGTGGGGGTCACGATCACCCAACAGAGCAGGGGAAAGCCCTTTGCTAATGCCTCAGTCATTGATCGCGGCAATCGAAGAGTTAAGCACCAGGGACCGGAAAGTACAGCTCTGTTCTCAGCAAGGCTGCGGTGCCGGGAGCCGCAAACCCCGATGTCTGCAACGACGGCGAAAGACATCGTTGCAGACGAATGACCTGAAATGCCCGATGCCAAAAGATGATGGGTGGTCGTTAAGGGGTTAACAGAAAAACCCTCCAGTAGTCTACACTAAATGCATTTTCAGTTGGAAAGATTTTCATACTGCCGGGGTTCCCAAAAAATCGGAACATGCACAAAGGGGACAGGCGAATCTGCAAAAAGCTGACAGAACCGTCCCCCAAAACCATTGAGAAGATTATAAACTACAGACGGGATTCTTAATCAGAATCCGACCGGAAACTCAAAAAAAATCATTAAAAGGATGAAAATCTTTCTAGGGGATTAAAATAACTTTTTTGATTGATGCATTAAATTTATAGAGTTGAAAGGTGTTTAAATTCAATAAGATAGTATTACTTTGAAGACATAGGGCCACATGTATGAAAACTGTCTAGGTCTAAGACTTTCCTTGTTGCCTATAGCAACCAATCAGAGCTCCCTTTTCATTTTATATAGTGCTCTGAAAAAATGAAAGGGGGGCTCTGATTGGTTGCTATGGGCAACAAGGAAAGTCTTGAAATTAGTTTTCATACATGGCCCCCATAGTTTTTTTGTTTTTTTTTTAGGTTAGTCGAACAATAGATAAATTCCATCTTCATATGCCTCTTGGATCTTGTGTTATCTACTTCAATGTTACAACAAGAATCTAAACCAAATAAATATGGCAGATCATGGCAAAGAAATAAAATATGTAAATACATTGCAGAAATTCACGAGTACATCATAGCCATAATCCAGAACTCTAATGAGATATTATTTTGGATCAATGCCTACTCTGTAAAGGGGGTCACCCACGCTGGTACTGGATAGGGAACAAGTCGCCATCTGGTATGAAATGACAGTAAATAAAAATAAGGAACAAAACTGAACCACTGATATTAGAAGGGCTTTAATACACCGATCAAAAATCACGTATGACCCACAACACAATCATTTTTACTATACAGTACAGTCTGAGTATCTATGCTTAAAATAATCTACTATGTTTCAAACTGAAGGGAGTCATTATTCATGAGGCCTAAATTCCCTAGAAACCAGTGCCTCTGAATATTGGTCATGAAGTGCAACATCAGTCACGTCACTTTAAGCAAGAGTTCCAAGGAAGTCTCATGGTAGAGTAAAAGTTGCCTTAGAAACCAGTGTATGAAGCCATCAAATATCTACATATATTTAACCCCCTAAGCACCAGCCCTGAAAAGGCCTCAATGACCAGCTACATTTTTTAGCTTTTGTCTCCGTGTCATAAATTTTTTATCTTTTAAGTCACGCAGTTGTATGAGGACTTGTTTTATGCAGGAGAAGTTGCATTTTTTTATGGGGGGGAGGGGGGGATGGCATAATTTAACCGCTTACTGACATTGGACATATAAGTACGTCTTAATTGCAGCTAACACTCGGCGGTTGAAGCGGGATGGCGCCAGCACCATCCCGCGCTGTTTAACCTCTTAGACGCTGCGGCAAAGATGGCCACGGCTTCTACATCAATGAGAAACGGTGCCGCGCACTGTTCCTCACAACGATTGGGGCGCCCAGGGCGAAATTGCGGGCTCCTGATCAGTTAACATGGTAGATGGAAGCCTAGTGAAGGCTTCCATTGCCGCCATGATTTCTGTTTTACTACTTCCTTCCCTAGGCATGAAGTAGAAAAAAACGCCATCTTTGTACACCCTAATGCATTAGGCTGTATAAATGATCGTGCCCCCTACTGGTGAAGTACCCTAGGGGGACTCAAAGTTAAAGTAAAAAAGAAATGTTTTAAAGAGTAAAGAAAAAGAAAAAAATATCAAAAGTTCAAATCACCCTCCTTTTGCCATTTTACAAATAAAATAATAAAAATGAAAAAGTGACACATATTTGGTATCGCCACATCAGAAGAAGTCCGATCTATTAAAATATAACATTATTTATCCCGTATGCTAAATACCGTAGAAGAAAAAAAATCCAAATGCCAAAATTGCGTTGTTTGGTCATTTCACGTCCCTTAAATATTGGAATAAATTTAATCAAAAAAGTCCCATGTATTGCAAACTGGCAGCAATAAAAAGTACACTTCAGCCTGCAAAAAAAGGCCTCCTCACTCACGTCCATAGGTGTCAGTACAAAAAAGGTTATTGGTCGCAGAAAATGGCGTCACCGCGCAAATTTAAAAATAGAAAATGGTTGGAATTTTTTCACATAACATAATAAAACAGCGAAAAACATACATGTTTGGTATTGCCGGATTCGTATCAACCTGTAGAATACAGATAACACATCATTTTTACCGAAGATTGAACGACGTAAAAGCAAAACACCCGCAAACACGGCGCAAGTATGGTTATTTTCACATTTGGCCCCACTCAGAATTGTTGGGCGGTTTCCCATTATATTCTATGGTTCAGTAAATGACACCATTAGAACGTACATCTTGTCCCACAAAATAAATGTCCTCATATGTCTATGTAGGTGAAAAAAGAAAAAAGTTATGGCTCTGGGAAAGTGGGAAGGGAAAAACGAACGTGAAAAAAAATTAGGCATCAGCGTTAAGGGGTTACTTTTACAAATAAATAACTTCTACGTTTCTTTTCCAGTGGCAACATAAAAATATGTTTTTTTGTATTTTTTTACACCATTCATATTTCACACTAAATAATCAATTAGATTGATTCTACAGGTTATTACGGTCATGTGGACATCTAATATGTGTAGGTGTAATGTTTGCACAATAATTTTTTATTAAATATTTTTATTATATTATTTATTTTCTTAATTTTTTTCTAGACTTTTTTTTTTTTACTTTTCTTTTAATCCCATTTAGGGATAACTATTTAACACTTTTTTTTGTAATATATGAGCTTACTCCTGTATGCTAATTCATTAGACTGTGTCATACTGACACAGGCAGCAGTCAGGGCAGCACACAGTGTGCCCTCACCACAGGCTTGCTATACAGACAGCCCTGGGTCTACACTAGGTCCCCAGGGCTGACCGTACAGACATTCATCGGGCTCCATTGGGTCACCAGGATTTCCCATGGGATCAGAGGTTTCCTCTGCTCCCTGATGTTTACATAGTATGCTCGAGAAACAAAGCTGTTAGCTACCCTGTCTGCAGTGACATCTTTTGCCATCGCTGCAGACAGAAGACATGCACCTGCGACCGGTTGGTAAGGGGTTAATATTGTTATGAAAGCTAAAAAATAAGGTTACTATTTTTTTTAATACATCGTCATGCTGGGCCCTTCAGAGCAGCGACTCTATATTTTCAGTAATAGAGTTGAGACCCAGCAGGAGACCACCTTTAACATTTTCTGTTCTGTAGAGAACAGTAGTGATTAGTAATAAGTGTCTTAAAGGGAATATGTAATCAGAAATGACATATTGTTTAATGCATGTTTTTGTTAAACACGTTTTTTAAGAATTTTGTCTATTCTTTTTTTAAAAAAATCCTGCACTTTTTACTTTAGCCACTAGGCCTAATAATAGTCTGACACTTCTTGTTCTGTAAAGAAATATTTTCAGTAGTCTGCTCATTATCAGCACAGGCAAGATTACATTGAAAGGTGACATCAATATGTATAGATAACACAGGATCCACTAGTCACAATAGGAGATGTCACACTTCACCCTCTCCCCCTCCTTGCACACTGACTTCTTCCCAGGTCACAGAGCATGCCTAGAAAACTCTCCTATAGAAGTCAATGGGTCTGCTCCTGTTCACAGGCTCCTATGTCAATGAAGCTGCTGTAAAGCATCTCTCTAAATGCTGTTAAGAGGGTTTTTTCACAGTCAGAGCCAACTTCTCTTTCACTCAGCTCTCCTCAGGCTGTGGGTGGTTCTATCCCAGTGATTAGCATATTTAGTCTCTCTCCATAACTAGCTGAGACCTTATGGAGTGGAGGAGATCTAATCTATAAGTAAACAAAGTTACACAAACTGTAAGGAATGAAAGCATAGGCTAATCAGTAAAACTACAGCTAATCTTGTTAGAGATAATTCATTTTCTCAAAAGTTCAGTCAGTCCATGAGATTACTTCACTCTACTCTTTGAGCTAATCAGACAACAGAGTATGGTCTGGAATGCAGGTTACCGAAGAAACCTGTGTGCACTCAAGTGCACATGAAAACGCTCTTGTCTCTTGAGCAAAGTAAAATCTATTGACCAATATATTTAGAAAAAGTCTCCATTTACCTGTCTCTGCATGTTGATTGCTAATCATTGTAGTGAGAAAACCCCTTTAAAAGCAGCTCAGGCAAGATGGCTGCCCCCATAATCAAGTACAGAAAACAGAAAAACGTAAAATCAGAAAAATAATTCTAAAAAGAAAGAATATGTATCAGTATCTTGTTTTAATTACAAAAATAGGAGGGAAATTAATCTCACCCATGATGGAAATTATAGTCAAAAATTATAAATGATTCACTGGACTCTACTATAAAACTTAACTTTTACTTAAAAAATATTAAAAAGGGAGTATAATAGACTCCCAGTTTACAAAGGCCAAACACATGAAAAACTATCCCTATAAATAACCCTATATGGGACGCTACCTATCAATATTGTGGAATACTCGTCCCAACAAGGACGGACCCACCAGGAACCTAAGGGGAAAATTATCCCTATTAAACCCTATTCATAGGACAATGGTATATATCTTAAATATCCTGTGCACTAAGTACAACACAAAATAAACATATATAACAAAAAAGATTAAACACCCCTAAACCCAATACAGACTAAAAAAAGGCTATAATCATAGTTAGTAAGCGCAACGCGTTTCACACCCCAATACGTAGGGTCTCATCAGGGGCAAGAATATATTGACATAAGCCTTAATTACAATGTGACAAAGGGGCTCAACAGTTTCAAATCACTAAACGGTAGCCATATAATGAGTACAGTGCCTCCCACAAATATATCCATTCAAGTAATACAAGTAGCTGTACATATGGCGATATCCATCTGACTCACCAATCCAAGCTAGGAGTCATCTCAAAGTAAGGTCAAAGGATATCACTTACTTACAGTCAAATTGAGAACTGTCCCGGTATCCCAGTTTAACAAATGGATTCACCCCAGGATAGTCTCATTGCATCAAAGCCGCTGGAGGTTGCTCCAGTTCAAGCAGGATATCATTTCACTGCTTGAGCATTTACAGAGCTCTTGTTAATTGAGCTAACTGTAATAGGACGCGGTGTGCCGCATCTCAGCGCGCGTCTCTCATCAGTCCGACCGCGCTTCTCTATCTTTCGGCGTCTGACGCGCGGTCTTGTTTTAATTAGTAATAACATTGGAGATACGGAAGATTCCCTTTAAGTATTTTTTTCTTTTAATTAGACAGAAATTCACATGGGACAGATACGCTGCACATTTTCTGCAGCTGCCTTGTGGATGAGATGTGATACACGTGCTACGGAAACAAATCTTATAGAATCTGCACCAAAAATGAGCGGCAGTGCAGACTGTAACTTTGTAGCATGTTACAGATATGCTGTGGATATATTGCAAATTTTCCCCAATTACTTTAATAGGGAAATCCAAGTCTAAAATAAATTTGCAGTTGTGGATTTTTCTTTTAATCCTTTTATATATTTTTATATTCTACATCAAAATGGACAGCAAGAAGTTAACAATAAAACTGCCAACCAAGTCCATGTAATGTAGTGTAGATTTACCATTGCAGATTTATGTTTTAGATTGTACAATGCAAAAAATTATGCAGCATTTCCACCCTGTGTGAATGCACTTTCATAAAGAAATGAACAGATAGCAAAGCAATATGGCAGCTGAAAGCTCATGACCATTCCTGGCTCTGTATTGCTATCTGACATTACACAACCATCTCCTAGACTTCTTTTGTGCTTCACCCACACTCTGGAACTCACTGCTCCAACACATCAGACTCTCCTCCTCTCCTCCTCTTTCACCAGCTTCAAAAGCAACCTGAAAACCCATCTCTTCAGGATAGCCTATGACCTAGAATAACCTCGCTGTCACTAAACCCTCCACAAACATGTCTACCCCTCACCTCCAGTCTCTTTCCCCCTTCCTTGTAGATTGTAAGCCCTCGCGGGCCGGGCCCTCTATCCCTCTGTACCAGTTGTTAGTCATCTACTCTCACCACTGTATTTGTTTGACTTACGTTATGTATGTAACCTCCTTGAATGTGCAGCACCCTAGAATCAATGGCGCTCTAAAATATATGGTAATAATAATAACTATATCACATCTAAATAACAAATCATGTGCACTTTATTTAAATAAAAATAACAGTTTTTAGGATATTACATTGATTATCTATCATTAGTATATGCCATTAAAGTATACACATGGGGTCTGCCCCAGGGACCCCACTGATCAGCGGACCTCCAGTAAACACTGTTGTGTATCTAGTATAGTATGCAGGGCCACCATCCGGGCAGTATTGGCAGTGCTCCTGTCTTGGGCCCTGATCTTATTAAAAAAAAAAGTGGCCCAATGATATGGTGCAAGATAGGAACCAATAATGGGCAGAGGGGCCCAGATGCTTCAGCTACATGTGGCCCAGAGATTGCTGATGGGAGCCCTGATTGTACACGACCCAGAGATGTCCGTGTATTTGTAGCTATGTTCACTACTGGAGGTTTTAGTATCAAACAGTAAGGTCACATTCTTTATTTTCCTGCTTCAATCGAAATTTCAAGTTGACATGTTGTGTGCATGATTTTCTGGTCATTGTTGAAAAAAGTAAAATTATTAAAAAGAAGCACCAATGGTTCCTCTCTTCTCGGAATTCAGAATTTAACAGACCGCCATAATGGGTCAGTCCTCACCCATCACAAGTCTACAGACTTTTTTTGGGTCATCACTGTCAGTCACATGTATTTTATGAGCACACATTTGGTTCGGCATCGGGCCAAGTGTCGGTAACGTTAAGTGCCAACATACGTTGATTACATCTCATCAACCGAGCTGCAAATGGCTGAACTTTCCTTTGTATGCACATGAATAGAAGAACCTGGCAAAGAGCCAACAGCTTGGCAGCATCCATGCCCTGATCTGGTGGCATATGGACAACGTTGCATTGCAATCAATACGATTAAATTTCTTTTAAACATAAAAGGCCATTGTTGTGGAATTTTTTTTTATGCTTTTATCCATGGAAACTACTCTGTTCTTAGTGTAAAACAAGCGTGACCAAATTGCATGAAGATCTACTGTGTTCTGAGCAAGCAGATAAGCTTCACTTTACACTGTGTCTTTAGCTAACAATACTAAGGTCACAGACACTAACCATTCAATTGATCAAATGTGAAGTGTCTAGAAACCTTTTTTGCATCTAAAATAGCAGATATGACTTTTTAGACAAAATGGAAGAATGGCTGGAAGAAGAATATATGTGTGACTATTGCCTAATAGTATAGACACAGATTATTAGTGAAATGCTTAAAGGGGTGTTCCGGGCCCTAACATTGCTTGTTTGTCCATCGGGGTATGAATAAAAATAGAAACTAGGGCGACATATATGATTTTTGGTGTTTTAACACCTATTTTTATGTGCATAATATTAGTATAGAATGTGCCCGATTTATTAACCCGCTCTACTGCAGGGAGTAAATTATGCACATTCTAGCGCATAAACATCAATTCTGGCTAAGGTAAACCACTTTGAATGTGGTGTACCTGTTCCAGCAGTAATGCGCCTAAAATTGCCATAAGGAAGCTATAAATCTATAGCTTCGTACGGTTCTACTCCCACACGCCCCAAAATCAGGCACGTTACAAAGTGCCACAGGCACTCTGTAATGTACCTGATACTGGTGTATGGGAGGCTTTTAACTATTGCAAACGGGGCTGCGTCTGATGTTAGGCTGAAAATACGGCAGACTTCTGGCACAGCTCTGTTCATACATGCCGCCCTAAGGCTCATACTTGCCTCCCGGATGCTCCCGTTAACTCCCAACTGTTGGTGCGTTCAACTAAGAAGTAAGCAGTGAGCGTTCATCATTCACATGACAGATGCAGCCAGTCACAGGCCACGACGTCCTGTGCATATGACCTCTGTGACCACTTTAGTACACACCCAAAAAATCTTATGTGCCCTGATAAAGAGGATCAGTCAGACTCTGCTTGGATGAAGAAGTTCTACTCTAGAAGTAGTGTTGCACAATTTGACTTAGGCCAACTTGAATTGATTATTGGCAAAATTGGCCCAAAAAAGTTGTGGTTAGGGTTCTAATGGTGTGCAAGGATTAACTTACTGCTTCACAGAATCTCTTCGGTGCTCTTGGTCCACTGTCACTCCCTTGATATGATAGCTGACCAGAAGTGATGTTGTACCAAGAGAGCCGCTATACCATCAGCACCACAGAGTAGTAGGCTAACCTTTAGAAACCAGAAAGAAACCTTAACCCTCTCCACAACTTTAGGATAGGGTTTCATTTAGTTTTAGAGTAAGGGTCAGAGTGAAAAATTTGGGTTCAGGACATCCCAAAACCACATTTTTTCACAAGGTCAATTGAACCATTGTCGAACAGGTTTGAGCAACACTACCTAGAAGCAATGCTTCTGGATGGAATGTTCCACAATTTTTTCTGTCAGATTCATATAGAGACACACAGAGATATACTAAAAGACTTATACACCTCTATGGAAGCTTTATTATGGCTTGAGCCCTAAGATGAATTAATGAAAATTGAATCACAGAAGTTCAACTAAGCTGCCAGAACTGAGTGTCTGTCAACAAACTATCAACTCTCGAACAATAAGAAAGCAATCTTTTACAAAGTTAATCTTTCTATCTGTCTGTCTGTCTATCTATCTATCTAATAAAATAGTTTTACTTTAAAAGTAGAATTTATTACTTATATATATATTTTGTTCCACTATTTCCTGATAATGAAGGGATAAAGACAAATTTGACATTATTTATTGCTCATTTGCTTACTAAATGCTAAATTAAACAGCTTTCGAAATAGTCATTAAACATTGTCTATCATTTTGCTGCTGTGAAGTTTGTGCAAGTCCTTCACTGGGTTTACTATGCTACAAAATCTCAAATATGCCCAAAACTGAGGAGATTTTTTTAAAAAAAGTTTTAAATAATTGGTATCTTAAAACCAGGACAAGTGCAGAGCATAATGAGAAACTATTACACAGTTCAACAGACACATCCATTGCAAACATCAGCTATGGAGAGATATGATTCTTTAGCTACTCTATCACTCATGAACAAAGACTTGTGGTTGAGATTTATAGCTGACCCGTCAATTCTGATTAATAGGTTTTGTAACACTGGGCTATATTTCCTTGTGTTATATTAACATGGTACCATCTGCTGGTAGAAACATTAAATGCAATATATTACATGGCATAAAATGGGCTGAATTATGTTGCAACTGTTTTATAAACTAAAAAGCATAGTAGCTCAATACAGTGTGATTATCCTTAGGCTATGTCTACACAGCAAATGTTAAAATGCCATTGAAAAGTCAACGGCATTTTAACATTGCCGTACCGCGGTTTTTGCCGCGGGTTTGCACGAAAAGCCGTGGTTGGTTTTTGGATTTCCTAGTACATTGAATATACTAGAATGTGCAGTGAATCTGTTAGAAGATAGAACATGTTCTATCTTCCGGCAGAAGGTCGACGGTTTAGAAACCTTACAGTAGAAATTCTGTGCTGTGTAGACTACAGCACAGATTTTCTATTATTGTCTATGGGACAATGGTTACAGCTGGATTTTCGTTGGATTCTAAATACTGAATCTACTGAAAATCCAACCAGAAAACAGTGCTGTGTAGACATGGCCTTAGGAGTCTATTCACATATCACTAGGCAAGGATTACCAGCGCAGTCAGGGGAGTGGATGTTGCTCAGAGTTTCTTATGATTGACAGTCATAATTTAAGTGTTTTAGTATTAGCCCTGGCAGGAAATTATATGAAGCAGGAGAAGAAAGTGACTGGAACATACATTTGGTCTCTTATCTTTCTAGAAACAATGTAATCATAGAGGACAAAAATGCACATCTGTTCACTCTATTCTTCGTCACTAAAGCTATGTCTACAAAGTAAACCATTCCCATTGACATCAATAGAAAATCTGTGTTGTAGTTCATTTTTGGCGCTCAGTTTTTTGCCGTAATAAAAAGTTAGAACATGTTCATTCTCTGGTCAGATTCTCCATGGAAATTTACTATTAATGTCATTGAGGATAGCTAAAAACTTTGGGGGACATTTATGAAAACTGTCTTGGTCTAAGACTTTCTGTATTGCCACTTAACAATCAATCAGAACTCCCTTTTCATTTTCTCAGAGCATCATATGAAATGAGAGGGGCGCTCTGATTGGTTGCTATGGGCAATAAAGAAAGTCTAATACCTAGACAGTTTTCTTACACAAGGCGCCTTGTGTCAAACGTATCCCCAAAATTTGTATGTGGTTTTTAAAGCGGATACGCATCCAAAACCACATAGAAATGAATGGGACTTGTTTTTGACTGTAAATCTCGAATAAAAAAAACTACCCTATATCCACATGCAATACTCATTGAAAACCACGTCGTCCAACACGGAATACAATGGCAGATCCAACAAGCAAATTTTACTCGTGATGTGGACGTACACTAAAGTCACAACTTTGGTTCATCCAGGAAAAATAGATTGCTGATGACATCCACTAAATTTATCGATTGTCTATTCAACTCATCCTTGTCGCCATCTGGTGTCTTCTACAGGTTTAAACCAGCTGCAGGGAATGGAGAAAGTCACGCATGCACTTCCAGACTTCTATGCACGGATTAGACTTAAGACAGCCTATAGAAAATGCCAGATTTCTTTTATTTCTTTTATTAATTTATATAGTGCTGTTGCATTCCACCGCGCTGTACAAAGATGGTCATTCACATCGGTCCCCATCCCCATTGGAGCTCATAGTCTAAATTCCAGATTAATCTATCTATATTTTATTTGGGGTGTGGGGGAAACCAAAATACCTGGAGGAAACCCGCACAAACACAGGAAGAACATACAAACTCCTTGCAGATGTTGTCCTTGGTGGGAATACCTATTTAAAGGCATAATGTAGGAACAATTGGAGTACATAACCTAGGGTCTGTTCACATCTGTGTTGGTTGCTTCATTCAGAGTCTCCATCGCAGGAGGAATAGCGCACCATACAACTCTATTCTTCATGTCCAAAGAACAGACACCTTCATAGATCACAGCGAACCCATTTATAAGTCAATGAGGTTTGAAAAAAGAACAAACCATAACGGGTGGCAAAAATCTAGCTGCCCTTTTGAAGTCTTTGACACATAATTCCAACAAAGCCATTGATGCTAAGGATCTCTGCAATAAACTTCAAGAAGTAACTTTCGAAATCTATGCCACTAAAAAGAAGAAATTCTTTTATAGTACAAGGAAAATTGGTCAATGTAGCTAAAACTTTTGATGCATTTCTAATATCAGTGGCAAATGGAGAATGTAATTTTCCTAAGTTGAAACTTATCAAAACGTAATCGCGCTCAGCAATGTCACAAAGCAGACTCATAGACTTGGCAGCAATTTTATTTGAATGAACGATCAAGCTGCAACACTGGAAGAAATTGATCAAAAATTTTGCAGAAATGAAGGCAAGAAAAAGAAACAATTTTATAATCAATATGTATAACTCTATGGTGCAATTGATAATAAATATGTTAATTTAAATTATTGTTTTCATTTTCTTTTCAATGCAGTTATAAAAAATATGTAATTAATTTGTAAAAAAAAAGAAGCCTGGAAAGCAAACTAACCTGGCAGTGGCACTGATTATGGCTAGCCAAGAAAGCGACTGGTTAGACCATATGGCCAATTTATTCATCACTACGGTAGATTCATAGATGATACCATAATAATTTGGAAGGGTGACAACAAGTACATTCATAACCTATACTAATAACAATAATGTGAATCTGCAATTTACATACCAAGTGCATGCACCAAAAATCTCATTTCTGGACATTTGTTTATTGGGAAATAGCATTCAAAACAAAGTAAATTCTCTCTATAGAAGACAAACTGATGGCAATTTAATTTTGCAGGCTACCAGCAATCATCCAATGTATGCAGTGAGGACAATCCCGGTTGGTGAATTGACACGCATTAAACATGCATGCACAGACCAAGCTGTGTTTGAAGAACAAGCACTAGAAGCCCTCCACAGACTTAAAGAAAGAGAGTATCCACCATGGACCCTAAAACGGGCAAAATAAATTGTGGCTAAAAAACCCAGAAATGCTTTATTAATACAACACAGCAATCAAAAATCAACTGTGCAAACACACGAAAGGGATCCATTTCTCTACAACATACAGTAACCAATATTAAGAAATATCAAGAGCTTACCTGTTTTATACCAAGATACCATCTTATCAGATAAATAAAAAAATGGCTGTAGTTTTGTGTCAAGGAGAGGACAAACCTTGGGATCGCGATTATCACCAAGGCTGTTCAATGGTTCTCAATCCAGCAATACTCTTTGAATAACTCTTTTCTGGCTAAAAACTGCAGATTTGAGCACTAAATACTCGAAAACTCCAGCATCTTACAGAATAAGGGACACAGCGCTGGAAACAGCAGGTCTGTCACTAGCTTGTGCTGTCTTCAGCAAGGGGGGCATAATCTATGTGACAGGTTCTCTTTAAATGTTTCAAAATGTATAACACCCAGTACACACCTTCAAACTTGGTCCTGGATTTCATTCACATACCTTCTTAATTAGTTGGGCAACACAATTTTTGTACTAACAACGATTAAGAGAGGTTCACTCTCGAAATGCATCTGCCATGATCTTTGTGTGCTAACATTAACATTTAATCTGAATTAATAAAGTACAACAGCTTTAAGATAGATGTCTTCGTGGTGCACCTCCTTCCACGAACACATCGTGCAAAATATCCCAGGTGAACAACCTTTCTACTTTTTGAACGTTTGACTGACATAAAGGGGAGGCAGTAGAAAATGCAACGCCCACCTGGGGGGTCCTCTGAGTCTGCCTTGAACTTCAGCGTAGAACCAGCCAGGGAGTGGAGTCAGAGGATCCCCTGGTTTTCACCCTTTAACCTCTTATACGAGAGATTTGGACTTTGCTGAAGGGTACTCCCAGGTTGCTACCCACAACGTGGTCACTCATGGTGACAGCTGACATGCAAGGGGGTACCGAAGGAATAGACAGAGTTGTGGTCAGCTCAGAAGGTCAGGGCAGGTGGAGAACTTTTGTAAACAGGTAGACGGGCAGAAGGTCATGACAGGCAGTAGACAAGTATAAAGGTCGGGAAACAAACTGTTGTCAGATACCGAGAATTCGTAATAAGGAACGCGATCCAACACTATGCAGCACACCAACAAACTGTGAGAAAATAGTTGGAGGATTTGGTGTCACCAACTAACTGGTATTATGAATGATTTGATACCCTGGTCTTTTTTCAGTGGTTGTATATCAAATAAGAATTTAGGTTATGTTGCATACTATCTCACATTCTTCAGTTAGGTATTGAATGCAAGTAAAGCTTATATCGCACTCTGTCTGATCTGCTCTGATCAATCCATACAATAAGACATTAGAGATGCTTGCCAGCTAGAAAACCATTTGCCCAATCACAGTACACTGTAAAAACAAGCTGTATCAACAGCAATATATTCTTTTTGCTTCAGCCACATCTCATAGTCCTGCCAACTCTCCTCACAATGACCTAGTACTACCCCGTGGTGTTCAGCTTATCGTATCTCGACAAGCAGTTAATGAAATAAAGCAGAATCTCACTGAAGAGCAGAATGTTCACTGGCCCATAGATAGTACAACATACACTGAGCACTGATGGCAAATAACAGCATACATCCACTAAAAGGTCTTACTTACAAAAAGTGTCTTTGATGAGCTTGACCTTTCAAGGTTTGTTCTACTTGGATTCTCCAGCAACATTTACTTGACCTTTCTTATATTGTCTACTTATTTTGTGTGTTTAGTTAAAGAAACTGTAAGTAGCTATAAACTCCATCCTAACTTACTGGTCTCTAGATTGCCTGGTTACCAAAATCATTCTACTTTGCAGAATATTTCATGTTGTCATCTGAAAATTGTAATATAATATTGCAATGTCTTTATCTGTGGTTTTCCATAATATAGCTTGTAAATCCCCAGCAGGTTGCAAAAGTATTCATACATCTTGAACTTTTCCTCATTTTGTAGTGTTACAGCCACAAACTTAAATGTATTTTATTAATATTTTATATAATAGAGCAACAAAAGGTAGCAAGTTTTTGTGAAGTGTAAAGAAAATATGTGCTTTTCCAACGTTTTGTAAATTTGCATGCAAATGTAATCAGCCCCCTATACTCTGAGATCCCTAAATAAAGTCCATTGTGACTAGCTGCTTTTAGAATTAGTTAGTAGTATGTATTTTATCCTCAGCATAACTACAGCTGTTCTGTGAAGGCCTCAGAGGCTTGATAGAGAACATTAGGGAACAAACAGCATCATGAAAACCAAGGAACAAGCCAAACAGTTCAGGGATAAAGTTGTGGAAAAGTGAATTGTAGGATTAGGTTTTCAAAAAAAATAAAAATAGTCCAAGCCCTGAACATCTCACAGAGCGCTGTTCAATCCATCATCCGTAAATGGAAGGAGTATGACGTAACTTCTAACCTACCAAGACATGGCCATCTACCTAAACTGTGAGAGCCCAGACAAGAAGAGCACTAATTAGAGAAGCGGTCAAGAGGCCCAGAGTCACTATGGAGGAGTTGCAGAGATCCACTACCTTGGTCAGAGAATCTGTCCACAGAACATCTATTAGACATGTACTCCACAGATCTGTCCTTTATGGAAAAGTGGCAAGAAGAAAGCCCTTTTTGAAAGCCGCAGGGGACACAACAAGCAGATGGAAGAAGGTGCTTTGGTCAGCTAAGACCAAAATTGAACTTTTGGCCCTAATATCAAACACTATCAGCCAGTTTTCTGGCTGACAAAAAAACATGTCGACGGCCATGTCCAACATATGTGTAAAAGATCTGCAGAAAAAACAGGCACACCATCTAACATCCTCGAAATTTTTGTCTGCACCAATTCTTAGTGGACACATTGTGACAGATTCAGAAAATTAGACACATTTATGAATGTTGCTCGACAGATTGTGCCGCAAAAATAGTGTACTTATCCATGTTATTTTCAAATTGGCGAGGCTGAGACAAGATTTGTCTCAGGACACTATTTTGGTGAACATAAATGTGTGAACATATTTATAAAGTGCTGTGGGATACTTTCAAACATATTGACGAATGCTACACTATCCTAATACATCTGGCCAGGGGCGTAACTAGAGAAGCAGGGCCCCAAAGCAAACTTTGGGAGGGGCCCCCCCCCTCCCCCCACCTCCTGACCACGACCTGTACCAGGACATGCTGTTAGATAAGTAGATAATACAAGGGCCAAATACCTCACCTACATCTCACCATCATACTGCTACCAATCAAATCCCACTTTTACTAAGACCAGCATTACCAATAACGCTTATTACATAAGGACCTGATTTACCACCAGAACACGACCACAAATTCCCACCCACATAGTGACTGAATAGTACCCTACACTTTTACTGATCATCCTACAAAGGGACCAATACTGCCCTAATAATAATAATATATTTTAATATAGTGGACCATATATGGTTTTATACCAGTAAAACACAGGCTCTGCAGACTGTATATTACCTCCATACAGTGCCCAAATATAGTGGTAGACACCAGTGTACACAGGCTCTGAAAGGACTGCTAAAAACCTTAAACCTAAATAACCCCAACAGTGACCATATAGGGGTAGATAGCAGTGTACACGGGCCTGGATGATCCAACTGTAATGACCATTTTAGGGTAAAATTACAGGTTGCAGAATGTTTACATACATCTTGTGACTCACAGGTGACGTTTCTCTGACCAGTCATTGACTTTCTCTTTTGTTCTGCATCCTTTCCAACCTTCATGATGACATCTCCTGACCACTTGTCCCTGCAGATTTAGACACAAATATCTTAGAATCCTGACTTTTCCAAGACCTGCCCCCCTGGCTATATGGGGTCCATTTAGGCAGGAAGGGTTTTAGATAGGATATATGGGGCCCCAAATAGGCAAGGTTTAGGTAGCCAATAGAGTGCCCATTAGGCGGGCAGGGTTTAGGTAGTATAGGGAGCCATACAGGTAGAAGGGGTTAGGTGGGCCTATAGGGGCCATATGGGTTTAGGGTTTAGGTAGCTAAAGGGGCCCCATATAAGTAGACGGGCAGGCTTGTGGGGTATACAGGCAGGCTTGTGGGGGTATACGCCAGGCATGTGTAGGTATACGGCAGGAATGTGGGGGTATTCGACAGGCATGTGGGGGTATACGGCAGGCCTATGGGGGCGTATAGGCAGGCATATGGGGGCGTATAGGCAGGCAAAGGCATATGGGGCGTATAGGCAGGCAGGCATATAGGGGGCTGTATAGGCAGGCAGGCATAAGGGGTAGGCGGCTTGCTATAGGCAGGCATAATGGGGGGTATAGGCAGGCATATGGGGGGTATAGGCCCAGGCATATGGGAAATTGGGGGGTATAGGCGGGCATATGGGGGTTTGAAAGCAACCAGCAGGAAAGATAGTGGATGGAAGGTATGTCCCTTAGGATTATGCTGCAAACAGTAGGGAAGTTCCAGGGATTTCAGAGAGGCCGTTTCAGTGGACAGCCCGGTCTTTCACAACAGCAGAATGGCAGCAAGAGAACTGCATAGTGGGGCCACCAAGGAACCGGACCTTGGTGGGGAAAAGTCAGCAGTAAGATAAGTTAACCCAAAAAGGGTTACTTATGTTTGGTTGTTTAGTATAGCTGCTGTGCAGCTTTATTGGGCTGCTTTTTCTGAACGGCTGTTAGCGTGGGTGGGGGGGCATTCATCCCCTCCGGTCCAGCTTTACCGGTATCCCTAGCCTTTAAAGCCTGTGCAGGAAGAGACCAGGTTGGAGAGAGTTAAACCTATCTAAAGGAGTGTTGGGAACCCACTTGTCTCCAGAGAGTGCTGAGCGGGAGAGAGGAGTCTGCTACGGACCCCTGAAACAGACCGTGGGTCTTTTTACCAAGGCGTTCACAGCCACACGGTGGAGTAAACGTTTGATTTACTTTTTTAATGCTGGCCAACCTTTATTTTGCTGCGTGTGATACGGCTGAAGTAAGCCTGCTGCCATAGACTTTATGTTATTACTGCTGTTTTGTTTTGCCGGTGAAAAATAAAACCCTTTATTTTGTTGCAACCTACCCGCTTGTGCCTGCCTCTGTGACCGCTAGTCCCCACATATGGGTGGAGGTTGCTAGGGGCCCACTGGTGCTAAGGGTAACAGCAGCACCGTTTTGGGATTTTATATAGGGTTTTTGTGAACTGTATGTCCGGGGTGAAGGCTGCTAAAATTCCCGGGCCTAACCATCCCAGCAATGGAGGAACTATGCAAGCACCTGGTGCAGGCCATGCCAACCAGCAAGAAACGAACCGTCTGTTGCTGGAGCAGATTGCAGCACTCAGAGACAATGTTTCTGCCCAGAGGACGGAGGTGGTTTCGGGGGTCGTGCACGGTAGAAAGGCAGTACAGCGCGCCTTGCAAAAGATGACCCCTGATGATGACGTAGAGGCGTATCTGGCAGTGTTTGAGAGGCTGGCAGAAAGAGAGAAACTCCGGGTTTGCCGTGTGGAGGAAGTTCTGGTGCCCTATGTTGATCGGGGAGCCCGCAGAAGGCCTCCTTTGACCTCACTACAGAGCAACCAAGGACTATGACCTCCTTAAGGCAGAGATTATGGCCAGGCTGGGAGTCACCCTAGCGGTGCGGGCTCACAGAGTCCATGATTGGCGGTTTGAGAAGCATAAGCCGCCCCGCTCCCAGCTGTTTGATCTTCTACACCTTGTGCGCAAGTGGCTGCAACCTGAGGTGCTGAGTCCATCCGCCATCGTAGCCCGGGATCGTCATGGACGCTCGCAAGTGGACTCCACGAGAGCTGCATCGTTGGGTTCCCAGGGAGCCCCCAAAAGACGGTGGACCAGCTGATTGCCCTCGGGGAGCGGTACAACACTACAGAGTCCTATCTGGGGCCAAGCGTCAAAGCTTTTTCCGACGACGACCAGGGGAACCGTGACCGGAGACAGAGTCGGGGTGGTCCACCCAGAAGAGAGAGGTTGGTGGGCCCAGAGAAGGTACTTTCACCCCTTAAAATCCCCCCTGGGTGGCCGAGCAGAAGTGGGGCTGTTGGAAGTGCCAACATTGGGGCATTTGCCAGCACACTGCCCCCAGCAGGAGGAGCCTATGGAGTGTGGTGCCACCCGTCGCCTTCTCCATGTTTGCTCACCCTCCCTGTAGGGGCTTTGCCCCTGCCAACCCGGCCCGCAGGAATGCGTGTCCAGGTGAATGGGGTCAGTGTGGTGGCCCTGTTGGACTCTGGCAGCCTAGTTACCCCTTGCGAGCTGCCTTTCCCGGCATGACCTGGTTACCCCGGGGGAAAAACGGGGGGTGGTCTGCATTCATGGGGACAACGAAAAAACTACCCACTGGCGACAGTGACTTTTGAGACTGTTTGCGGGACTCTAGCCATGAGGTGGGCACTCATAACCGACTTACTACATCCCTAATCCTGGGAAGGGACTTCCCCTGTTTCTGGGAACTGTGGTCACAACCCCAAGAGGATGCTGTGAGGGCCGTGAGTCCCCAACCCCTCAGTCCAGTTCCCCTAGCGGAGGAATGTACAATTGATGCGGTTTAGGGTGACCACTGATATTACTCAAAACTTCCCGTTGCGGTATTGGCAGGAGGCGAGGAAGAGTTCCTCCTCTGAGCAAAAATTAACCGGACCTGGAGGTGTCACGTGAGAACTTTGGCACGGCTCAGTTGCAAGACCTCCCCCTAAAGAATGCCTGGGACCAGGTAACAGTACTAAATGAGGTGCCGCAAGACCAGACGCCGGGAAGAAAAGATTTCCGCATTTTTGCTGTACAGAATGATTTCTGTATCGGGTTGTAGAGATACGAGGGGAAATTGTGGAACAACTGTTGGTCCCTGTACCTTATAGGAGGAATGTACTGGATATGGCTCACAGTCATGTGCTAGGGGGGCATTGGGCGGGAGAAAAAACAAAGCGGGTATTTAAACGGTTTTACTGGCCCGGGTGTCTCAAGAGATTACCAATTTCTGTAAGCCTGCCCCACGTCCCAGCTAAACCGCTCCATGTCCCATTTCAGGAGCCGTTAGTACCCCTCCCCATTATCGAGGTGCCATTCGAATTTGAATCGCTATGGATCTCGTAGGGCCCATTAGCCCAAGTCTGCTTGGGGCCACCCAGTAACATTCTAGTCATTACTAGATTATGCTACCAGGTATTCAGAGGCCCAAATTCCCCTAAGAAAACACTCCCTCGGAAGTGTATTGCCCAAGATTTTAATGCAGGTCTTCTCTAGAACGGGTTTGCCCAAAGGAAATCCTAACGGACCAGGGGACACCCTTCATGTCTAGGGTAATGAAGGACCTGTGTAGACTACTGCCATTAAACAATGGGACCTCGGTCTAATCATCCTCAAACTCACGGGTTAGTCCAAAGAATCAATAACACCCTGAAGGGATGCTGAGAAAGGTGGTAGAAAGGATGGGAGGACTGGATTATTTGCTGCCATACCTTTCTATTCTCAAAATCAGAGAGGTTCCTCAATCCTCCAGGGGTTCTCCCCGTTTGAATTGTTGTATGGAAAGAACCACCTAGGGTATGCTGGACATCGCCAAAGAGACATGGGAAGAGTGAGGCTACCCCCCATAAAAGTGTTTTAGAAACATCGTCGCCCAAAATTTCAGGATTGCATCAGCCGAGTAATGCCCTTGTGAAGGAGCACCTGCGGAGGGCACAGGAGTCACAGAGTCGGGTATACAATTAGGGCCCCTAGGGTTAGGCATTTAACCCTGGGGACCCCGTATTGGTCCTGGTTCCCAACGGTCGAGAGTAAATTCCTGGCTAAATGGCAGGGACCTTTTGAAGTGGTAAGAGAGTTGGGGAGGTAAATTATAAAATTTCATCAGCCAGGGAAAAGAAAACCTTTTCAACTATACCACAAAATTTAATAAAGCCGTGGGATGACAGAGAGGGCCCTAGCAGTGTCCCTGACAGCCCCCGTGGAAGCACAGTCAGATATCAGGAAAAGGTTGTCATAGGGAAAGCCCTGTCCAAACATCAAAGACAGGAGACTGGAGTTGTTAACCCGCTAACAGGGACTCTTCACTGCCTTCAGGCACTACAGATGTGGTACAGGATGAGTTTTGTTTCAGACCCCGGGGTAAAAAGTTCATGTCAAACCCTACCGAAATCCCAGAAGCTCGGAGACAGGCAGTTCTGAGGAAGTAAGGCGCATGTTGGCCCTGGGCGTCTATTGGAGTCCAAAACTCGGGTGGTTAGCCCCATTGTGTTGGTGCCTAAGCCAATGGGACTTGGCGGATCTGCAAGATTTCCGCCCGACTCAATGAGTATCTAAGTGGGATTCCTATCCACATGCCCCGAGAAAATGATTGAAAGACTGGGGTCAGCCAGGTACATAACAACCCTGGACCCCTTACTAAAGGTTACTGGCAGATTCCCTGTCAGAAGAGGCCAAAGAGAAAACTGCCTTCTCCATCCGGAGGGCTATTCCACTACAAACCTGATGCCCTTTTTGGGTTACAGGGGGTCCAGTACCCTTTCAGAGCAAGGATAAAATTCTAAAACCCCATACCAGGTACGATCTGCCTATCTAGATGATATTTTTATTTTCAGTACTGATGGAGTCCCATCTCTGCAAAGTACAGGCAAATACTCAGCTCACTAAGGGAGGCAGAGTTTACAGCTAACCCTGAAAAATGCGCCATTGGGCTGGAAGAAGCCCGATACTTTTTGGGGATATTGTGGGTAGGGGCACAATAAGACCCCAAATAAACCCAAAATAGGGGGCAATTCAGAAGGTGGCCACAAACCCCCCAACAAAAAAGCAGATGAAGCCCTTCCTGGGAATTGTCGGCTACTATCGCAGGTTCTGCCGAACTTCGCTTCAGTTGCGCCCGCTGACCGACCTAACAAAAGGGAGGAAGGGGAAATGATGGTGAAATGGTCTGAGGAGGGAGAGAAATCATTTCAGGCCCCGAAAAAAAGCCCTCTTTTAGCCAGCCTGTATTAGTGGGCAAACCCAACTTCACTAAGGAGTTTGTTATCAGACCGACCCTCAGAGGTGGGATTGGGCGCATCATGTAACAGGAGGTGAATGGGGAGGAGCACCCCATTACATATTTGAGTAGGAAAGCCACGTCCTGTAAAGAAAAATATTCCATAGTAGAAAGGTATGTCTGGCCCATAAAGTGGGGTTTGGAGTCCCTTTTCGGTACTATACTGGCAGGGAGAAAATTCAGGTGGTGACAGATCATGCCCGGTTACAGTGGATGTACCGAAACAAGGGCAATAACGCAAGGGTTACAAGATGGTTCTTGGCCCTGCAGGATTTTAAATTTGTGGTAGAACAAAAGGCGGGGAAACGCTAATAAATGCTGGCGCCTTGTCAAGGCTCCCCGTCTGGTCAGTTCAAAGTGCCCGTCCCCCTTGGGCGAGGGGGGGGATGTGTAAGCAACTAGCCGGAAAGATAGTGCATGGAAGGGATGTCCCGAGGATTATGCTGCAACCAGTAGGGAAGTTCCCGGGAATTCAGAGAGGCCGATGCAGTGGGACAGCACGGTCTTTCACAACACAGCAAATGGCAGAAGTGGGGCCACCAAGGAACCGGACCTTGGTGGGGAAAGTCAGCAGTATAGATAGGTAACCATAGGTTACTTATGTTTGTGTTGTTTTAGTATAGCTGCTGTGCAGCTTTTATTGGGCTGCTTTTTTCTGAACGGCTGTAGCGTGGGTGGAGGCCGTTCAAACCCTCCGGTCCCGGCTTTAACCGGTATCCCTAGGCCTTTAAAGCCTGTGCAGGAAGAGACCAGGTGAGAGATTAACCTGATGCTAAAGGAGTGTTGGGAAGCACTTGTCTCCAGAGAGTGCTGAGCAGGAAGAGGTAGTCTGCTACGGACCCCTGAAACAGACCTGTGGGTCTTCTACCAAGGCAGTTCACCAGCCACACGGTGGAGTACACGTTTGATTTACTTTTTTGATGCTGGACTCAACCTTTAGTTTGCTGGTGTTGGGTACGGCCCGAGAAAAGCCTGCGCCATAGACTTTATGTTATTTACTCTGTTTTTTTTTGGCCGGTGAAAAATAAAAACCTTTATTTTTGTTGCAAACCTACCCGCTTGTGCCGCCCCTGTGACCGCTAGTCCCCACAGGGGTATAGGCAGGCATATGGGGGCTATTTTAGGCAGGCATATGGGGTAAGGAGATGGGGCGTATAGGGGCAAGGCATATGGGGCTTAAAGGCAGGCATATGGGGGGGCAATATAGGGCAAGGCAATATGGGGGCGTATAGGCAGGCATTATGGGGGATGTATAGCAAAGGCATATGGGGGCTGTATAGGCAGGCATATGGGGTGTATAAGGCCAGGCATAATGGGGGGAATAGGAAAGGCATATGGGGGCTTGCTATGGGGATGTATAGGCAGGCAATATAGGGGCTGTATAGGCAGGCATATGGGGCTGTATAGCAGGCATATAGGGGGTAAGGCAGGCATATGGGGCGTATTTGGCAGGCATATAGGGGGGTTTTATGCAGGCAATTGGGGGGTATAGGCAGGATATAGGGGGGTGTTTAGGCAGGCATCATAGGGCGGGTGGGATAGGCAGGCATATGGTGGGGTAAGGCAGGCATATGGGGGGTATTAGGCAGGCCCTATGGGGGGTTAGGAGGCATATGGCGGGTTATCAGGCATGGGCCATATGGGAGGGTATTAAAAAGGCAGGCACATGGGGGGTTATAGGCAGGCATATGGAGGGTATAGGCAGGCATATATGGGGGGTTTTAGGGCAGGGCATATGGGGCGGTATAGGCAAGCATATGGGGGGGTATAGGCAGGCATATGAGGGTGTCCCTAGGCAGGCAGCTGGGGGTAAAAAGGCAGGGATATGGGGGGTATAGGCAGGCATATGGGGGGTATAGGGCAAGAACAATATGGGGGGTTTTTAGGCAGGCATATGGGGTTTTAGGGAGGCATATGGGGGTATAGGCAGGCATATTGGGGGGGATAGGCAGGCATATGGGGGGTATAGCAGGCATTGATTGGTTGGGTTTATAGGCAGGCTTTTGGGGGTTAGGGGATAGGGAGGCATATGGGGGGTATAGGGAGGCATATGGGGGGTATAGGCAGGCATATGGGGGGGTATACGCAAGGCATTAATGGGGTATAGGAGGCATATGGGGGGTATAAGGCAGGCTTAAAAATTGGGGTTATAGGCAGGGATATGAGGGTATAGGGGGGAAGAGGCATATGGGGGTTTTAGGCAGGATATGGGTTGGGGTATTAAGGCAAAAGGGCATTATTTGGGGGGTAAATAAGGCAGGCATATGGGGGGGGATAAGGCAGGCAAAAATGGGGGGTATAGGCAGGCAAATATGGGGAAGGTTAAAAAGGCAGGCATATGGGGGGTATGAAGGCAGGCATATGAGGGTTAAGGCAGGCAATATAGGGAAGGGGATATAGGCAGGCATATGGGGGTATAGGCAGGCATATGGGGTAGGTAAAATAAGAAATCACTTACTCATCTCGGTCCATGCTCCCCCGATGCGCCGCTCGCTCCTGTCTGCTGCTCTCCCTGCAGCCTCTGCGCTCAGCGCGGACGGCGCAGTGATGTGACCACAGAGCGCCCGGCAGGGGAAAGTAGCAGAGCGGAGCGATCGGCGCTCCGTAACTGCTGAGCCTCCCCAAAAGCCCACCCCCGCTTGCCCCGGAGGCTAAATTACCCGGGGGAAACGGAAACGGGTGGAATCAGCTGCCCGGGGCCCCCCTAAGCGCAGGGGCCCCGTAGCAACTGCTACCCCTGCTACCCTGGTAGTTACGCCCCTGCATCTGGCCCTGTGTATGGGGAAAAGCCCACACTGCAGATCACCCTGAGCACACCATCTGTGAAGCATGGTGGAGGCAGCATCATACTGTGGGAAGGCTTTGCTTCAGCAGGGACTGGAAAGCTGATCAGAGTTGATGGGAAAATGGATGGTCCTAAATGCAGGATAATCTTGGAGGAAAATCTGTTAGAGGCTGCAAAAAACTTGAGACATGGGCAGTAGGTTCACCTTCCAGCAGAACAACAACCCTAAACATTGGGTCAAAACTCCAATGTAAGGGTTTAAATCAAACTGATTAATATATTAAAATGGCCCAGCCAATGTCCTGACCTAAATCCCATTGAGAAATCTGTGGCACAACATGAAAATTGCTGTTCAGAAAAGTTCACCAACCAATCTGACTTCTGCAAAGAAGAATGGGTAAAAATTCTAGCTTCTAGATGTGCAAAGCTGTAAAGACATCCCCCAACAGCCTGCAGCTGTCATTGCAGCAAGAGGTGGTCCTGGGGCTGAATACCTATGCACACCACACGTTCCATTGTTTTAATTTGCAAAGATTTGGAAAACCATGTCTCATTTTATTTACACTTCACTAATACCTACTACTTAGTGTTGCTCTATGTTGGAATATTACTTGTTGTTCTGTTTATTACAACAACTACATTACTGTGAAGTATTGTATGTATTCAGAAAAGCAGTGCATAGAGAGACAGGAGGTGTGGGTGGGGTTTTTTCTTACTTTTCTAGCAGGGGGAGAAAAGAGAGACAAGCAGGAAAAAACACATCGCTAAAACTTTTGATATCCTTCTGGGGCGGTTTATATTTTAATTTTCAAAAAAAATTTGGGGGAAACAGTTTCTAGGGGTATGAACACTTTTGCAACCCACTCTACTTAGAGATATAGAAAGCTAAATGAACAAGAATTCTGTCTTAATTTGTGCCAAAAAGGGGCATACATGCCATGCACCATATTTATTATGTATTTAGATGCTTTTTGTGCCTCACTTAACAAAGGGTTGTGATTTCACTGGAAAGAGGTGTGGCATAAAAAGAAGGAGTATAGATTACAATGTAGAAAAATTTTGGCACATAAAGAAAAAAAAAATACACATAAAGTAGACAAACCTGCCAGTCCTATAAAGCTAGAACAAACGTATTTAAGATATAACCGTGCACATCCACATTTATACATAGTTAAAGGGGTTTAATAAAACTAGACCCCTTCTAGATTTAACATTACTCTAGTCCATGTTTGGTATTGAAGCTCATCACCATTCATGTGTATGTTAATAAGGTGCAATACCAGTCACACCCTCCAGACAAGAGTGGAGCTGTTTCGGGGAAGTGTGCCATCAGAAAATGACCTATTGTTTAAGTCAAATTTTTATGTTAAAATTGTTGATTATGTTTTTATTTTTTATATCAATATCATTATTTTTTTTTAAATCCTGCAGTTTTCACTTTGACCACTATAGCTACTGATGATAATAATAATAGTCTGACACTTCCTGTTCTGTAGAGATCCCTTCCTCGTAGTCTCCTCATTATCAGCACAGGAAGGATTACACTGAAAGGAGACACCAATGTGTATAGATAACAAAGGATCCACCAGTCACAATAGGAGATGCCACAGCTCACTCTCTCCCCCTCCCTGAAAACTGACTTATTCCCAGGTCACAGAGCTTGCCCACATCACTCTCTTATAGAAGTCAATGGGTCTGCTCCTGTTCACAGGCTCCTATGCCCATGTATCTGCTGTAAAGCATCTCTCTAAATACTGTTAAAAGCAGCTCAGGCAAGATGACAGAAATCAGAATTTAAAAAAATCTACAATCAGAAAAAAACAGCTAAAAAGAAAATAATATGTATCAGCATCTTGCTTTAATGAGTGAAAAAAAATTGCCGATAGATTCTATTTAAAGGAACACTCTAGTTGAAACTGATGTAATGTTTTATATTTAGTGCAGGGCCAAAGGGGGTGATGTAAAACAAAGAGGCTCTCTTTTAGGCAGTTTCTGTACAACCCCTTAAATCCTATATGTAGAATACCATATTAGAGGAACACTCTGGCTTTAACTACTGTATTATTTTAAAGGGGTATTTACATCCTGTCCAGGGACACTGCGTTCTGATTCTGCTCAGGCCAAAGACAGTGGAGAGCTGATTGTACATGTTTTTGTCTCTCTGTTCACTTCTATGGGAGTTCTGAACACAGGTTCCCTGTTGCCTGGGCAAAAGTAGGATCAGGTGTCGAGGGACAAGATGGCATATTAAAAGTGGATTCACATGAAAATCTGTAGGTAAGGCATATGGATTTTGCAGTATATTTGTCCGTGCCATTAAAGTGCTGTATCGTTTGAACTGTTCATGCTGTTCAGCTAATTCTCTGAGATTGAATTTGAAATCCAGGGGCGAGTCTCTACTTTCAGGAGGCGTGTCTCTCCTCCCAGGAGGCGTGTCTCTCCTCACTGAAGACCTGTGACATCATCATTCTGGGTGAGGCAGTAGAATCAGAATGATGTCTGCAGAGGACAGCTATACAGCCTCCTGCATGCTGCTCCTGTGTCTGCAGAGTTTCATCTCCAGGCTCCACAAGCTCCTTACTGTGCTATAACCAGTTATACACACAGCCTGAACTGATGAGACATATGACGAGTGTACACTGCCCCCCCTTCCCCTCTGTTACCAGGCAGCAGACTGGGTAATATGGAGCAATGCACACTGGCCCCCTCCCCCTCTGTTACCAGACAGCAGTCTGTATTACTGGGTTATATGGAGCAATGCAAAATGCCCTCCCCCTCCTCGTCACCTACTGTTAACAGGAGGAGCCTGTATAAAGACTCTGTTATATGAGGGGATCTGTGACTTAAAGAGCCAGTAATTGCCCAGATCATTTACCCTAGAGCTGGGAGATGTGTATAGAGCCAGCAGACCTTGGTATTACTATCGATTTTAACAGCTCAGAGGGGAGAAAACACAGAGTGTGCAGGCAGCCAATCACAGAGCAGGGGGCGTGGCTGGGGCATTTCCTGTCTGGGGGTGTATCCCAACAGGCTGAATGAAATGTCAGCCAGCCAATCACAGTACAGAAAAGCTCATATTTGCTAAACCAAGTGACAGAGGTAATGCAACCCAATTACAAAAGTGCTTATTTTTACTGTCCCCATAATCTGAGACATGATCTTTGTAGCGATAAAACCCCTTTAAATGCCACATTTGAATACATTCTAACATGCGGTAAACTGCCAGAAGGTTTTTTACATGTGAGTTTTTACAACCACATTGCAAATGCACCTGATAGAGCATTCCTTACCAAATCTCATTCACATATTACATGCAAAAAAATATAGTTAAAAAAACCGCCATAAAAACACTAAGGGCGACATGTATGAATGGGACTTACGCCTGTTTTCTGGCGTAACCTGCGTCTCACCGTCCCGAATCCGCTGTCGGACGCAGGGATGCGATGTTAGGCGCAGCCTTCGCCACTTTCAGATGGGCACGGTGTGGGCGCGGTGCGGGCTCGCTGTAGGCGTACCGGGGCGGGACGCGGCGCGCTCGAAAACTCCGAGGCATGTATGATCGCGGCTCGGCAAAGTGAGGCGCATTGCGGCGCTCGCCAGCTCTGACAGGCAGACCTGGTTGATTCTGGTCTAAATGATCCGGCGGAGGCGAAGTGAGCGAGAACGGAACATGAGAGGAAACATAGAAGATCGCAAGAGAAATCTCAGCTCTCAGCTCCGTGCGGCATGGAGTATGATTCCCAAAAAATCGCCTTTATTAGGTGTAAAACATTATCAGTAAAACAGCTCAAACCTTAAAAAAATTTAAAATAAAGAACTCACTTTCCAAAAATCTAGAACGGCGCTACATCAGAAAATTATGGACTAATTGGATAAATTGCCGGGAAATACAGTAATTCAAATTCTGTGTAAGCTATTCTCATTGGTCAGCAGAAACCAGCCAATCAGAAATAGGAGCGACAGAGTGCCCATTATAACCTATGGAGAAGTATTGACCAATCAAATCAAAGGCGGGACAGTTCAAAATACAGTAAAAATGCAGAAAAGAGCTGATTGGTTGAACTAGCGGGGGCTTGGCTATCTCGGCCAATCAGAGCGCGAGCTACTTGTCCCATTGTAGTCAATGGAGAGATCGGGGCAATGAAATCTCGGCTCTCAGCGCCGTGCGGCATGGAGTATGATTAAAAAAATAATTTTTATTAGGTGTAAAATATTATCTGTAAAAGAGCTGAAACCTTCTATAAACATACATCAATCAAATCCCTAACAACGTGTTTGTTGCCGAGACCGGCGCTATATCAGGAATTGCGATAGAGAATTACCGGGAAATACAGTAATTCAAATTGTTTAAGCTCTTCTCATTGGTTGGCAAAAAACAATGAATCAGAATAGGAGCAACAGTGACCCATTATAAGCTATGGAGAAGTATGGACCAATCAAATGAAAAGGCGGGACAGTTCAAAATACAGTAAAAAGGCAGAAAAGAGCTGATTGGTTGAGCCCAGGCGGCAGATATGAATCCACCAATCATATGTAGTGCGTCTATTTTGAATGGAGAAAGAAGGGCGCAATAGAAGGTAGCCCTAAAAGTTATTACTGTCTATGGGAAATATTCTAGGACTGTGATTGGTTGGAGGGAAGAGGGGCTCGTCCTGCTTAGCCAAACAGCGGCTGAGCTACCTTCTCATAGAGTTCTATGGGGAAAAGAAATGCAGAGCGAGCTCTGTTTGTGATTGGATAAGTTAAAAGAGGCACAGTTATTTAGACCAATGGTAGAGCGAGCGACGCTCTTATGGGTTTTCTAATGCAATCTATAATAAAACTGTACATGGCCGAAATAAAATGATAATACTCCCGATGTTGTACCGATTTTTATATAAAATGATCAATTATATTGGTTTAACTAAAAAAAATTTATTAATTAAATAAATTCATTTTTTTCTTTATTTTCATTACACCTATACTATTGATCATTGGCTAACGAAATTAAAGAAATAAAAATTAATTTATTGAATTAATTATTTTTTTTCTTTAACCCAATATTATTGTTCATTTTATATACAGATCGGTACAACTTCGGGAGTATGATCATTTGATTTCTGCAATGTACAGTTTTATTATAGATTGCATTAGAAAACCCATAAGAGCGTCGCTCGCTCTCCCATTGGTCCAAATAACCGCGCCTCTTTTAAATTAGCCAATCACAAACAGAGCTCGCTCTGCATTTCTTTTCCCCATAGAACTCTATGAGAAGGTAGCTCAGCAGCTGATTGGCTAAGCAGGACGAGCCCCTCTTCCCCCCAACCAATCATAGTCCTAGTATATTTCCCATAGACAGTAATAACTTTTAGGGTGACCTTCTATCTTCTTTCTCCATTCAAAATAGACGCACTACATATAATTGGTGGATTCATATCTGCCGCCTGGGCTCAACCAATCGGCTCTTTTCTGCCTTTTTACTGTATTTTGAACTGTCCCACCTTTGATTTTGATTGGTCAATACTTCTCCATAAGTTATAATGGGTCCCTGTCACTCCTATTCTGATTGGCCAGGATAGCCAAGCCCCCGCTAGCTCAACCAATCAGCTCTTTTCTGCATTTTTACTGTATTTAGAACTGTCCGCCTTTTCATTTGATTGGTCAATATTTCTCCATAGGTTATAATGGTTCACTGTTGCTCCTATTCTGATTGGTTGGTTTCTGCCGACCAATGAGAATAGCTTACAGAATTTGAATTACTCTATTTCCCGGCAATTTCCAATATCCAAATTCCCGATGTGGCGCCGTTCTAGATTTTTTGAAAGTGATTTTATATATGTATTTTTTTAGTAGGTTTCAGCTCTTTTTCAGAGAATGTTTTACACCTAATAAAGGCGATTTTTTGATTCATACTCCGCACAGACATCTTTAATGATTTCTCGCCGTTTTCCAGCCTGTCCTCGAATCGGAATAGATGTTTGGCGCAGTCCCGCACTGCGCCTAAGTCCCGCACTGCGCCTCACACACTGGCGAGGCGCGGCGGACTTTACACCGCATGTATGAGTGCGCCCTGGTGCCGACATAAATCAGACGCAAATTTCGCCGGAAAACTGGCGAAAACATGCGCCTCGACGTGGCGAGCTGCATACATGTGGCCATAAAGGAGAACTTGGCCTTCAAGGGCAATTCCGCTCTCATTGGATAGCTTTAAACAGTTAGTCAAAGGCAAATAGTGACTATTACCAAATACATTGCTGTTCTGATTTTGCTTCTCTTCAAAGTGAAAGCAGTCCTTGTATTTTGTTTGTTTACATAATGTTTCCCCGACTACCAAACACCTCTCTCTGCTCTAGCAACCCTGGCCCCAGTGGTGATGTCACTTCCTACTGTGTCTTATCAGCAGCACAGAAGCTTACTTTTCTTTCTTAAAGGGGTTGTCTCACTACATTGATTCATCTTCAATCCTATTTTCTTGGTTTCATATGTAAATTCAGGGGCATGTTTACTGGCTTTACTGGCTACTACTGGCCTGCAGAGATGAGCTGCTGAGGACACCAGGTCTGTAGCTATAGCAACCAGTGCTGGCAGCCTATCAGGATAGAACAAACAGGTCTGCAGCTATAGTGACCTGAGGAGCTGATGCAGCCCATACAAGAGGGGATATCTCAGATATAGATAGGACACTGTTAATGGACACATATTGCAAAGTGACTTGTTTTTGCAAGATCTTTAACATAAAAAGCAAGCCTTGTAGTGAGAAAACCCCTTTAAGGACAGACTTTAACCGTTTAGAGCTCTGTAGTCTTGTGGCCAACTGTTAAGATCCCTCTATCAGCAATGTCTCTGTAACAATCTCAGCAAGGAAAAGCAGAGCTGAAATTTCAGTCACTGCAGAAGAACAGTCCCCAGCCTTAACAGGAAGTGTGAGCCTGAAGCTGGCTGAGATAATCGTACACATTCTTTTCTTCTTAGCTTTATTTTATGACTGGAAATTCTGTTTTTGTAATATAATTATGGAGGCAGCCATCTTGCCTGAGCTGCATTAACAGCATTGAGAGAAATGCTTTGTAGCAGCTCCATAGACATAGGAGCTGATTTATTGACTTCTATGGGAGAGATTTGTAGTTATCCTCTGCGACCAGGAAAATAGTCTGATGAGAAAACTGCTTAAAGGGGTTTTTCCCACGAAGTAAAATCGAAGTGGGAAGTTTGTAAATTAAATAATAAACATTTTCACCATTCATTATTTTAAAAATTCTGGACCATTTTTATCTTAGCTGCTCCTCTAGTGATCCATTGTTTACAGCTCATCTCCAGGGGATACGACCAGGGCTGAGAGCTCCTCACTCCTGGTGAGACATGCTCAGACATCACTTCTCCTCTCAGGGAGCTACTGAGTGTTCAAACCCCGGGTGCTGTCATTCTACTCCTGTCCTCTGTGATCCTTAGTAATTAGTCAAACAGTGCAAATAAATTTTTAAAAAAACTGAATCAGGTCTGTGCAATGATAAAGAGAAAAAAATCCACAGGTTTGGTTCCTGCTGGGATCTGAGCCGAGGACCCTTGTGCCTGGAGGTAAAAGTTTTACCTCTGAGCTACAATGTAGCTACTTACAGTTCTACACATAAACAGACCTTTCTTTGACTAGAGAGAGGAAAGGCTTGGTGATGTCATCCTGCTGGGTCACATGATATGCAATTCAAACAAATCACACACGCCCCTTCTGAGCACACAGAGCTGGAGAGCTGGCTGCAGGAGGTATGAAATGAGATCATGGCAAAACCCCTTTAAAGATTGTAGTTACAGTTCTAGGTTTTAGTCACTAGTAAACAGTAAGTTTCAGGTTCAACTAAACTTCAGCTTCATAAATAGCATATCTAGCGTTTCTCTGCCACAGACAGCATCACTTCCTTCCTCTGACAATATGTATCCAAACAACCTAAGAGAATCTCCGGACTGAGGCAGAGAGAGAGATGGAGCCTGGGAGATGTGAAGCGTATGATTTTAAATTCACAAGTAATGTAATATTTTCAGCAGTTTGTATAAAAATGTGGGGGAGGAAAACGATCAAAGCATTAAAGTGTGATGGTTAGATTATTCAGGCTTCCAATAAAATAATATTGTGACAGTAGTACATTGAGATTTATTATCATTGGAAACGACACATTGTCCTTATGCAGATTTGTTTCTCATATTTCAGGTCCGGTAAGAAGAATTAAATAAAATTCCTTGAAACAAAAGTCTATAAAGTTTTAGACTTTTGTTTCCTGCATTTTTATTTAATTTTTTATTTTTTTTACCTTTTTATTTAACTTTTAAAGTGAATTACTGCAATGTATGCTAAGATATGGTGCTATTATCAGCCACTATCTATCTAGTGGTTTATAATGTCAATGATGTTTATTCATACACATTTTATGGCGCTTACAAATTCATTCCCTGTACAGGAATACAAACATTTGTGGGCAATACAATCTAAAATGAATGTAAATGTTGACTGTGCTTAGAACACGGAAATCTTACAGTATAACACAAAAGTAAGTACACCCCTCACATTTTTGTAAATATTATGGGCGACATGTCCCGACATGCCAACGCCAGTTTATGGTCTATTTTGCGCCAAAACCACTTTTGACGCCACATTCTCGTTGTAAATGAACTGTCGTACACCAAAACTAGGCACATTATACACCGGGCACGAAATTTTGTAATGTGCCTAAATATGGTGCACTGTGCGCCCCCCATCACGCAATGCGCCTACTGAGGTGCATTAAATATGTTATGCGCCTCCGTCGTGCAATGCGCCACGATAGGCGCATTATGTATACTACCAATGATATGCTATGCACCGCAAGTTGCTCAATGCACCTTTTTTGATGCTATGCGCCTTTTTCGTCACAATGCGCCTTTTTAGGCGCACGAAGGTATACCTGATGCGTTTTTGGAAAGTATCGGACTTTCAGGCACACTTTACACTGATTAATGTGCCTAAAACTGGCATGGATACGCCACTTTTCGGACATGTTGCCCTATATCTTTTCATAGGACAACACTGAAGACAGGACACTTTGATACAATGCAAAGTAGTCAGCATAAAGCTTTCATAACAGTGTGAATTTGGTGTGCCTTCAAAATAAATCAACACACAGTCATTAATATCTAAACCGCTGGCAACAAAACTGAGAACACCCCTAAGTGAAAATGGACAAAGTGTTAATATTTTGTGTGGCCACTGTAACGGCTGGGTAGTGGATCCGCTGGACCACCGCAAGCGATGATAGCTAAGCCACGCCAGGGGACGAAGTCTAAGTAGCCCCCGGTTTTCACCAGAGCCCGCCACAAAGCGGAATGGACTTGCTGTGGCGGGAGTCTACCAGGTCGTCCCCCCTGACGTGACTTGCTTGTGGTGGCAGCCGAGGTGCAGCGTGGTACAGAGTCGTAGTCCGAGAATCGTAGTCGTGGCAGGCAGGAGGTCAGGGCAGGCGGCAAAGGTTCGTGGTCGTGGACAGGCAGGAAGGTCAGGGCTGGCGGCAGAGGTTCGGAGTCGAGAAACGTAGCAAGAGGTCTGGTACACGGTAAGGCGAGAATATACTTAGGGAACGCTTTAGCTAAGGCACGAGGCAACATAGATCCAGCAAGGAGTGACAGGGAGCGTAACCTTAAATAGAGGAGGCATCTGGCAATTAGCCAATTAACGGCCCTTTAAATCTCCGAGAACGAGCGCGCGTGCGCCTTAGAGAACGGGCACATGCGCCTCGGCTGGCAGAGGGCACAGACGGGACAGGAACGAGGTCAGGTGAGTCCCTGTGTGCTGCGGGACCGCCGCTCGTCCCGCGGCCAGCGTTGCGCCCCGGACCCGGCACACAACCGGGAGGGCAGACACGGTGCGCCCGCGGGCCGAGGAGCGGAGGCACCCGTGACAGCCACCATTAGTTTCCAGCACTGCCTTAACTCTCTTGGGTATCAAGTTCCCTAGAGCTTCACAGTTTGCAGCCACTGAATTCCTCTTCCACTCCTGCATGACAATAACGCAGAGCTGGTGAATGTTAGAGACCTTGCGCTCCTCCACTTTCCATTTCAGGATGCCCTACAGATGCTCAATAGGGTTTAGGTCTGAAGACATACTTGGCCAGTTGAGCACCTGGGACAACAGCCATGCAGACCAATTTGATACAGTGTGCAGCATATGGTCTGAGCACTGACAGGTTTTAACCACTGCAGCAATGCTGGCAACACTCATACATGAATTTTGAAAAGACACTTGCTCCCCATTCACACCTGAGACCATGTAACACTAAAGAGTCACATGACACCGTGGAGGGTAAATGGTAAATTGGACAAAATTTGTCCATTTTCACCTTGAGATGTACTCACTTTTGTTGCTAGCTGTTTAAGACATTGATGGCTGTGTGTTGAGTTATTTTGAGGGCACAGCAAATTTACACTGTTATACAAGCTGAACACTGACTAATTTATATTGTGTCAAAGTGTCATATCTTCAGTGTTGTCCCATGAAAAGATAGAACACAATATTTACAAAAATATGATGGGTGTATTCACTTTTGTGAGAAATGAAGCCATATAACCACAGATTCCAGTATTCAAATAAAGCCATGCAACCACTGAAGGGAAGTGCCATCTTTGGTTAACACTGGCTCTAGGGTCAGCCAATGTAATCAGCCTTTTTTGTTGTGGTAGGATTTATAATCAATGGCTGATAGGTGAGGATCTGACACTGTGATCACTTAAATCAAGTGGCAGTGGCATGAACAAATGTTGTGTCACTCTGTATCTTGATGGCCTAACTTGGCTTTTTACAGAAGTCACATGGTCAGTCAATACCCAACAACGGAAGTGAGCGGAGTCACATGGTCAGCCCATTATAGTTAAAGGGGTTGTATCATTTCATTAAATGGTCTTCAGAATAAGGGGACAGTCAATACAAGCAACTTTGCAATTAGATGCCATTAGCAAAGCTGTCTTGTTATCACAGGATCCCTTATCTTCTGTTTCTGTTTACACTGATCTCCAGTCCTGGTCGGATCCCTCCTCCTTGCATTTCACTAGCTGAGAGCTCATTTACATTCTGTTCGGTCCCCGGTCGGCTGTATTCACGGAGCTTGAATTCCTGCCTTTCACTCAAAGTAAGGGACCGGCACATTTTCACTCTGCACAGCCAGAAGAAACAGAATAACACTGCAGTGCTTCTATAATCATAAATCAGCACAATTGTGTGTCGATCCCTGCCTTTCCTGCATAGAAGGGAGATCTGTGCCATTCAAAGAAAGCTGTAACAAATCTCCAGCTGTGAGAGGAGAATATCAGTGCTCAGTCTAGATTGAATGCAGCCTGTGGCATGTATACAGCTCTTACAAAATAAGACTGATAGGGAGAGACACTGACATGTGGACTCAGAGATGGGGAGGGAGGGGAGTATCAGGAGCCAGCATGAACAGTGAAGGGGGGATGATGTCACCCAGCTGGGAGGGGAAGAAACGCTCCTGCATTTCTAGAGTTGAGAAGCTGAGAGCAGTATCAATCAGCCGAAGCAAAGAAGCGATACATCCCCTTTAAGGCCCAACAATGGAGCTGAATGGAGTACCATGGCCAGTCTATTATAGTCAATGGCCAACAATGTAGCTAAGGGAAGTTACATGGTCAGCCCAATATAGTCAGTGCCCAACAATGGAGCTGAGCAGCAGCACATGGCCAGTCCATTATTATCGATGCCCAACCGGAACTGAACAGTGCCACATGGCCAGCCCATTACAGTCATTGCTCAAAAATGCAACTGAGAAAAGTCACATGGCCAGTCTATTACAGTCAATGGCCAACAATGTAGCTAAGGGAAATTACATGGTCAGCCCAATATAGTCAGTGCCCAACAAGGGAGCAGAGAAGCACCACATGGCCAGTCCATTATTATCGATGCCCAACCGGAACTGAACAGTGCCACATGGCCAGCCCATTACAGTCATTGCTCAAAAATGCAACTGAGAAAAGTCACATGACCAGCCTATTATAGCCAATGTCCATCAATAAAGCTGAGCTGAGTCTCATGATCAGCCCATTATAGTCAATGCCCAACAATGGAACTGAGCAGGGTTGAGAAGAGACGAAGTTTATGGCTTTCACTGATGATTGATGTTACTCAAATAGGTTCCTGTTTGGTTTCACACTGGTTTGACTGAACTTGACTGAAAAAAACAAATCTTTTTTTAACCCAATCCCCAACCCTAACCCTTCGTCAACTGGGGTTGGAAATTTTAATGGAGTTTTAGGGGTTAACTTATCATTTACCAGTGATGCGGTGTCACAGTCTAACATCTGATGTCCAATCCAATGTCACATCTGGTTACCATAACATGGGGGGTAACTAATGTTATAGTAACAGTAAGGGACATCTGATGGGATGTTGGATGTTGTGTTATGAGTACCGTTGGACCGGGAGCATAGCAAAATTGTCAATTAACTCCTAAGCTCCATTAAAAAAAAAAACCCTAACTAAAACTGAATTTGGGGTAAATTTTTTGGTGATTTTCTTCATATTCAGGCTGACCTGAATTGAATTGATTAGATTCAGATGAAATACGACAATAAAGAGACCAGTGGTATAGAGACCTATTTTCAGGCAATGGTCCATGGGAAAAAGTATGCAAATCAGCACTCCTCCAGAAGGAAAAAAATTAACTCATACTAGCCCAACCTAGTGTCTTCCAAAGAAAGAGCTGTTTTTTTTTTGCTTGATATCAAGGGACACGTGCCAAATTTAATGCGTATCATAATAGAATAGAATGCGTCTGATTTATGAACCTGTTCTACTACGGGTCATGAATAAGGCGCATTCTAGCGCTAGGACGACATTTCTGGCTCAGGTATACCTCTTTGAAAGTGGTTTACTTGTTCCAGCAGTAAATCGCCTAGAATTGCCATAGTGAAGCTATAGTTCTATAGCTTCAAATGGTTCCAGTGCACCCCACCTCCCGCATGCCCCCGCCGATCCCAGGTGCATTACAAATTGCCACTTGCGCTCTGTACTGCCCCTGATAATGGCATTTGCATTCAGTAATGTGAACAGGGCTGCGCCTGATGGGCTGAAAATATTCCAGACTTCTGGCGCAGCCCCATTCACACATGTCCCCCCTCAGTCTCTAAACCACTGGTCTCTTCAATAAGAATCAGTGTCCCTTACCAACAAGACGTCTCTATAGTCAACCAATACCCTGCTTTGTACTGATAAAAGCACAACACTACTAGTTTAATTCTGAGAATTTTAATTATTACACGAGGCACTGACTGTATAAAGATCTTATGAAACTATAATATAATGTGAGCTTTGCATTAAAGGGCTAGATACAGCTTTGCAGTCTCTGAATGTAAACTGTGAATGCTTCTATTCACAATCGAAGCACAGAGAATTGCAGAAGGTTGTAGAAATTTTTATCATGCTATATGTACTAGAAAAACCCTTCAGTTCAGCCTTCACTGAATACAGCTGGCTATAGACTGGATGATTTTTTTTCCTCCAAACCAACAGGGACACTAAGCAGTAAAAAAGGCAGACAATGAAAGATACCACAACCATGGTAATTATACTGCAGGTGGAAAATCATTCCAATTGCCGCCAACAATGTGGATGTACATTACTGCACATTTATTTTTTTGTCATCTGACAGCCAATTAAATAGTAAGATCGTTTATCAGCAAGGTCTGGGAGAAAATTGTGACTTCTATAATTGTTACCACAAATCTCGTTCAATCGGAAACAATGGCTCGGTAACATAACAATTATTGTTAATGAGGCTTGTTGAGCAAAGTTTTCCATGTCTGAACAATTATCTCTTACATTTATGACCAGATAAAAGCACCTGTCGGCTTTGGACAATTCCTCCATAAGTTCCATAAGTTGATTGCAAACTGCTAGGACTCCCAGCGGTCAACTGTAATCTATGTGGAAACCTGGCAATAAGGCCTAGTTCACATCTACTTTGGAGGTTCCACCGGAGAAGCGGAACCGGACTCTTTTCAAAACAGACACCAGCAGCACCCAATAGACCATATAAACTACAACGCGATCCATCCGATGTCTGTCATTTCAGCGGGAAAAATAGTGCACCATTTTTCTGATTGTTTTCGCTGGAATATGCGACAAAGGTTTCCAACAGAACGTCCGACAAAGATGTGAACCAGTCCTAAGGGCTCATCCCCACGGCAAAGGACAAATACTGGTCGGTTTATCCAACCGGTATTTGTCCTGTTTTAATGCCGTACCCACGGCCGCCAGGGGAAGGCTTTTCTCCGCGATGAGCGGAGAAAAGCCCTCCCCCTTTGCATAGACATGTTCATATTCTGTCCAAAAACCGGACAGAAGAATGAACATGTTCAATGTTTTTCGGGCGGCCGGATGTCTTAGTTTGTGGACTAAGACCTGCCTTTGACCTGCCTTTGAGGTCCCGTTGACGTTTCGGATGTGGTTTAAGCAGTTTTGATCAAAAATGTGAACTAAGAACCTCAAAAATTTTTCATTTATCCTAGATAGCAGAAATGCTTTTCCAAAAATTCCTATGTCCCCTTTGATAGATTCTCTAGTATATAGCGTGCCACTGATATTGGAATATGGATGTATATTACAGCCGCTCCAGTGTGCACCTATGCTCATTTTTTTCAAAAATGTTTTTTGATGTGCAAAACCATACATTGTTTCTAGTCCACAAGCAAAACATAAAATGAAAATAGGGTAATCTTTTTCAGCACTGAGGAGACTTTTTCTGATTCATGCTGTCTAACCCTTTGATTGAAGGGTATTCCATTGACGATCGGGTCACCGGGTTTCATAGTGCCTGATGGAGCCTGGGGAAAGGCCAAAATACACCACGAAAATGCGGTAAAAAGAATGTTACTTGTAAAATCACCATCATTGGGTTCCGCAGGGCATTATTTGCAATGAAGCAGTCATCAGTATGTGATGTAGTAAAAAGACGTCCACTTCTTTGTCTTTCTGTGACTCTTCCAGTCTCTCTGTATCTCAGTTGCAACCTGCTGATGACACTCTGTGACACTAAGCTCAGTGGCCACCTCTGTCTGGGGCCATCCTGCTTGAAGCCTTACAAAAATGAGGTGTTGTTGATCAATTGTAAAGTCTGAACAGACACCAAGAGAGGTAGCATGTATCGTAGGTTTGCCCCTGAATTGGGGTCACCTTGCCGCGGTAGGTGGACATTTACAGTTTTGATCAAAAATGTACACTAAGAACCTCAAATGTTTTCATATATTCCATAGTAGCAGAAATGCTGCTCCAAAAAATTCTTATGTCCTTTTTGACTGTATTTAGTGCTGCTGATACAGTATTGCAATTGTAAGGAGTTGTCTTGGTCTCTGGATGTCAAAATGTGAACAGCATGATGAGGAGGACTGTTTAAATCCCGATTCAAATTGATCCCCTAAATTTATTGGACAATTCAGGGATCAAACACCTGTTGTGACTTTGCCATTAAGCTCCTTGTTAGAGTCAGCAAGTTGTGCAAAAAGTACTGAAACATTGAACAGTTGGACATGTGCATTCTAAGGGAAATACAGGGTCTCATTTAGATCATTTAAAAAAAAAATTCAAGAAATTTTGGGGTACATGTATGAAAACTATCTTGGTGTAAGACTTTCCTTGTTGCCCATAGCAACCATTCAGAGCTCCCCTTTCAATGCATATAGTGTTCTGACAAAATGAAAGCTGAGCTGTTATTGGTTGCTATGGGCAACAAAGAAAGTCTTGAAGACCTAGACAGTTTTCATACATGTCCCCCTTTGTGTTCATCCTGAAATTTCAACCAAAAGCCAAATATCCCTCACTTTTTGTGAGTAGTGTATTATTTGCCAATAAAGTAACAATAGTAACAATAAATTATAATAGACAAATCCTTCATGGAGCTGCAAATGTGTATCAAATATTATATTCTGTAATACAGTCACCTTTTGTTTCAGTAAAACAATCCAATTTAGGGCTTGCTCTGCATAGTTGTCATATATTTTACACTGAAATGATCACAAATGACTGTAGGTGTGTTCACATTCTGTCTCACAAACGTCAATTGTTGTCAAGGATACAAGACAATGTGGTGTCACCGTCACGCTGATAATATTGGGTGCACTCTCTTGATAATGCTTTAGAGCACTGAAGAGGATCCAAATCTGTGCATTTTACTTTTCTGGTTGTACAACAATCTGATTGCAAATGACTTAGAGATCTATAAGTCTGACAATTCACAGACCTGGATAATAACAGTAATTACCTAATCAATCTATAAAACCATCTAGAGCTGATGCAGATAATTAAATATTGCTGTGAACTCCTTTGTAAAGGGATCAATTCATCCATCTCTAAGGCCAAGGATCCACAGCGATTTTAGACATCACAATGACTGCACTTTGCAGACTGCAGTGCAATAATGCATATTACTGCCGCTGGCATAAACCTATTGAGAGTATACATACATCACATGTATGCAGGCGTTTCATATTTCTTACACCTACAAACACCAAAATCAGGCTACAAACCTTTTCAAGGAATTATTCAGCCAATCAACATAAACCAATGATCACACCTACAGGCATTGACCACGACATACAATATACAAATGGGTCAAAAAGCTCATCTTTATTATTAATTAAAAAATGCATACATTTAATTCACGGAGATGAAGGACATAATTGTTTGCAACTAAAGACAGAACTCCCCCTGGAAAACATCAATATATACCAATACATACACAAACATACTTGCCATCCACCCGCACAAAATTAATCAATAGGTAGTAAACTATATCAATGTGAATCAATAAATAGATGAATAAATAAATAATTGCATCAGTTCAATATCTAATGCATTGTGTAATCAAGCCTAACCATGAATAATGCATTGTACCCCTTATAAAAAAAAAGCCAAAGAAGAAAAGAGAAAAGGAAAATGTCTATCTGTATGTATGTCTATTTTATTTATTTATCTACCTATCTGCATCACATCTATCTATGTATCTATCTATGTATCTATGTATCTATCTATCTTTATATCATTCTTACATCTATCTATATCAATCACATCCATCGATCTGTCAATCTACATCCCATTTATCTATCTGTCTATTTTATTTTATCTATTTATCTATCTATATTACATTTACCTTCCTATTTATCTATCTTTATATCTATCTATATCAATCACATCCATCGATCTGTCAATCTACATCCCATTTATCTATCTGTCTATTTTATTTTATTTATTTATCTATCTATATTACATTTATCTTCCTATTTATCTATCTTTATATCTATCTATATTAATCACATCCATCTACAGTATTTGTCAATCTACATCACATTTATCTATCTATAACACTTTCATCTCTCTGCCTCATATCTATTTATCTTTGTATCTATCTATATGACATGTACCTATCGACCTCATATCTGTTTATCTATCTATATCACATTTATTTATCTACCAAATATCTATCTATATCATAATTATCTATCCATCTATCTATCTATCTATCTATCTATCTATCTATCCATCTATCTATCTACCTATCTACCTATCTATCTATCTACCTATCTATCTATCTATCTATCTATCTATCCATCTATCTATCTATCCCATATCTATCTATTTATCTATCTATCTATCTATCTCATATCTATCTGTCTATCTATCTATCTATCCATCCATCTATCTATCCATCTATCTATCTATCTATCTTTCTATCTAGTCGAAGACTCCTTCACAGATTCCATAAAAAAAATTGCAGAAAAGAGATAAGCTGCATTAAAACGATGGACGATGTAACGGAAACCCAACAGACCCTATTGTAACCAGCGTGGTCCGTCAGGCGCCATTGGTTTCCATCATCTAATGAAACCAGCGCCACCTGTGCGATAGACTTTCTTACTGGAACCTCCAATACAAATGTGAAGCAGGCTTTAAATGAGTTGTTCTTTTTAAAAAGTTACTGTTGGCCAGGGAGATGTTAAAATCTACATATCCACACAGTCAATGCTATGATACATTGGGAAATTCGTTTTTTTGGTGTTTTTGACTGAGGTTATTTTATAAATTGTAGTTAGAGAATATAAACCTCATGTATGGGGGCACCTGCTTGAGACCACTGTAACCCCTTAACGTCGAGACCTTTTTTATTTTTCCACCTACATAGACGTATGAGGGCTTTTATTTTGCGGGACAAGATGTACTTCTAATGGTGTCACTCACCGTACATAGAAAAAGCTGGAACTCCGCAAAAAACCATTGTAAGTGGGGCTAAATTGTGAAAAAAAACGTAATTGCCGCCATGTTTGTGGGTTGTTTTGCTATTTCGGAGTTCAATCTTACAGTATAAAATGATGTGTTGTCTGTATTTTCAGGTTGATACAAATCCGGCAATACCAAACATGTAGGGTTTTCATTATGCTTTGGTACCGTGAAAAAATTCCAAACATTTTCTATTTTTAAAATTTGCATGGTGGCGCCACACTGACCCAGAGATGAACTTTTAATCCAGTGTGGCCCCATCTCCTGTTATTACGGCAGAATTTAAAGGGGTTGTCTCACTATATTGATTCATCTTACCTCAGTCCTGTTTTCTTGGTTTCACTTTGAATTCAGGGACATGTTTACTGGCTTCTACTAGGAACTGCCTCAGTAGAAAGCCAGGGTCTGTAGCTATAGCAAACCAGTGCTGAAGCCTATCAGGAGAGAGTTATACAGGTCGTCGCTATAGGCATACCTGAAGGAGTTGATGCAGCCCTACGCAGGAGGGGATATTCTCAGAATAGATAGGACATGTTAATGGGACGTTATTGCGCTCAATGTGAATTGTTTTTGCAAGAGTTTTTAACAAAAAGAAGCAAATCCTTTGTTTTCTGTAGCGAGACAACCCCTTTAATTTAAAAATATAAAAAAAACTCTCTTAACAATTTCTGTTGTGGCTGGTAGGTAGAGACGATTATTGGGAAGGATGTATGGAGCGAGCAGGAGCTGTCACTTAATCTTTACATTGACCTCCATGAAAATCTGAGCCTCCTAAAAAGGATGCAATTTCATTATTTCCCATTCCACTCCAATAAAAAATGGTACCATTAAAAAATACAAACAAAGAACTCATAATCATAGTTTCATTAGTTCATAGTTTCATAGTTTGTAAGGCTGAAAAAAAGACAAGTCGTCCATCTAGTTCAGCAAATAATAACCCCCAATGAGGGATAGAAGCCTCAATGTCTCTTTTAGGAAAAATTCCTTCAAGACTCTCCAATCTGAGCAATCAGAAAATCCCTGGATCAATGACCCTTCTGAATCCTAGGTCATACAGTAACTTGTTATATTATTACGCTCCAGAAATGCATCCAAACCCTCTTTTGAACTCGGTTATTGATTCACCTGACCAAGTCCTCTGGCAGAGAATTCCATAGTTCTCACTGCTCTTACAGTAAAGAATCCCTTTCTATGGTTTATGTAGAAACTTTCGTTCTCAATAGAGTAGAGATGGCCCCCTTGTTTCTAGATACAGTCCTGTTGTATTAAATAAATCTTGGAGGGATCTCTATATTGACCTTTGATGTATTTTAGAAACTATTTATATGTCCCCACCGAAGCCGTATTTTCTTAAAATAAATACCCCATCGTTGCTAATCTTTTCCTGGGGTACGGTAGTCCACCAGTCCTTTTATAATTTTGTTGCCCGCCGCTTTGTACCTGTTCAAGCTCTACAAATGTCTTTCCTGTGCACTGGTGATCAAAACTGTACACAATATTCCATGTGTGGGTCTAACCAGTGACTCGGTTAATGGGAGAATAAGGTTCTCTCATGTTACAATACTATGCCCCTTTTAATTGCACCCCATGTTCCTATTCTGCTTTCGGCGTGCTGCTGCCTGACACTGCTGCTCAATAGTTTTCTGGTCCACCAAGATTTCCCAAGTCCTTCTCATGTCACTTTTACCCAGTGGTTTTTCCATTAACATGTAATCATGTAATGGTATTTCTCTTCCCCATGTGCCATAACCTTGCATTTATCGCAGTGTTAAACCTCATCTGCATTTCCCTGCCCCAGGCCTCCAAATATCCAGATCCCTTTGTAATAAATATTATCCTTATTGTGTTGATACTTTACAGAGCTTAGTGATGTTCACTGCAAAGAACCGATATTCTACACTGTGTATTCCCTGTGTAAGATTCATTACTGAAAATGGTTAAAGAGGATTAGGGGCCCGCAATACTGACCCTTGTGGTACCCCCACTAGTAACAGGGATCCAGTGCTGAGTATTTTACCGTTAATTATACCCTTTGTTTTCTGTCAGTGAGCCAGTTACTTATCCCACTTGCACACATTTCCCCAGTCCAAGATCTCTTGGTTATTAAACCAACTCTTTTTATGTGGCACCGTATCTAATGCTTTAGAAAGAATCTAGTATATATGACATCCAGTGCATCACCACCCGATCCAAGTCTAGCACTGACTTCTCATAGAAGCTGATGAGATTAGTCTGACAGGAGCGATCCTCAAGGAACCCGTGCTGGAACGGCGTTATACATTTATTTTCCGTGAGATACATCACAGGATGATCTCTGATGATAACCTTCAAACATTTGTACCTACAAAACTGAGGTGTTAATGCTTACTGGCCTGATAGTTTCCTGGAATCACTTTTTGACCTTTTTGAATATTGGCACCACATTTGCTTTGCGCCAATCCTTTGGAACTCACCCCGGTGATTAGACAGTCATAAAGATTAAGGAATAGGGGGACACATATCTATGACATCACTTAACTATATTAGGACAAGTGGTGTGTATGCCATCTGGACTGGGGATTTGTCTATTTTAATCTTCCTAGAGGACGGAGCTGCACTTCTTCCTGGGTTAGACAAGAAATTTTAAGTTGGAGTTTACCTCATCTCTCTGTTCAACAGGAAGGTCATCCTCCTCGGTAAGATTACAGTGGAGAAATAAAAGTGTTCAATACGTTTGCTTTTTTCTCATCGCCCTCTACATGTCCTCTCCCTCAGTATTTTTCAATAGGGCCAACATTTTCCTGTTTTAATCTTGTTTACTATTAATTTAGTTTAAAAAATTTTTGGGGGTTAGTATTAAAAAAAAGAAAAAAAAACTTTTACTTTTTCTATAGCCAATTATGTTTCCGTTGTTCCTGCTTTGCTTCCTTTATCTTTTATTTGACACATACTTTATTTTTTCCCTATAGCTTCTTAGTGCCTCTTCACTGCCCTCCTGTTTTAGGTAGGTGAATAACGCTTTCATTTTGTTTTTTATTGCGCCTCTTTTAACTATTCCTGTTGATCACATTGGGTTTTGCTGTTTCTAATTTTTTTTTAATTACCATAGGTATGTACCTCTCACAGTGGTAGGAACATAGGATGTTTTTAAAAATATGTCCCATTTATTATTAGTTTGCCTATTTAAAACTACATTGTCCCAGGTCAATACGGTTTAGGCCTCCCTAAGCAGAATAAAATAGCCTTCCTAAAATTCGTGTTTTTTGTGGCTCCTTGACAAAAAACTCTATTGTAGGATAAAACGGAAATTTATTATTTTTATGGTCACTATTCCCTAGGTGCTCAACCTGAAACTTTGTTACTCTGTCAGGTCTATTAGTTAATATTAGGTCTAGAAGGGCCTTTCTCTAGTCGGTTCCTGCCACCATATGGCCAAAAGGTAATTATCATTATTATTGACAAAAACCTGATTCCTTTATGAGAGTACAAGCTTAAGTTCCAATTGATGTCTGTGGTGGTTAGTTAAGTCGCCCAATAATAATAACCTCATTCTGATTACCGCCTATCTATTTGCCTGAGGAGTACATCTTCCCATGGGTTCTGTTTATTTTTGGGGCCTTATAGCAGTCCCCATATTATTATTATATTGTTATTGTTACCCCCCATGTATATTTAACCATATAAGATTACAAAATGTTCATTACTGTACCCTATTATCTTGCCTCCGCAGTGTTGGCTTCCAGGAGACGGGAATTTTGTACTATAGAGAGGCCAGACAGCCTCCCCCTGTTGCCGCGGTCTTTACGATCACTTTGTTCTAAATAGACGGAACCCGGGCAAGTTAGCCGCCCAGTCGTAGCTTCGTCGCAGCCATGTCTCAGTTATCTCCACTATTGTCTATTTTTCTTCAGTTATTAATACTTCTAGTTCTTAATTTTGTTGGTCAGACTCCTGGCATTGGTCAGCTTGCAATTTATAGAATTTTAGATTTTTATTCTTTGTCCATGGATCTTTATAACTATTGCTACACCCCCTCCTCTCCATCTCCACCCGCTGTTTTTTTCCTAATTCTCCAGCTCTGCTAACTTCACTATCTTGCACGCTATATGTGTAGTTAGTTCCCTCCCCCAGTCCCTAGTTTTAAATATTCCTCCAACTTCCCTTGGCCATTTTTGTTCCCCCAATACAGCTGCACTACCTCACACATTTAGGTGCCAAGCCCATCCCTTAGCATAGAGTCTGTAGCCGAAGAAAGAAGTCAGCCCCGTTCACCAAAAAACCCAAAATTCCCTCTTTCCTACACCAATTTTTGTAGCACTGATTCACTTCTCTAATCTCCGACTGACCTCTCTGGTGTGGCTCGTGGTACAGTAATATTCTGAAAATATTACCTGGAGTTCCTTGCCTGAGCTTTTGGCCTAAGTCAATTGTCATACTGGAAAAAAAAAGTTATAGCTCAAGAAAGGGGCGGTTTGGAAATTATGTTGTCACTATAAATCAGTATGGATTGTGGCTAGTATTAAAAGTATTCAGAAGATGGTGGGGTCACTTGATGAAATGTTTGCACTGGGCCTCACCAGTTAGTGTGTTAAAACAAGGTCCAGTACCGCTCACATTATCGTTGTAGGATGACGAATGCCATTACCTCGCGATTGCGTTGTATTACTGTCTATTGTACTTGTTCTAATTGGTTAGTTGTTTACTTTTTTTTTTTCAAAATGCAATAAAATGTGTTAAAAAAAAAAAAATAACAGTCAGTATTACAATACTAGTAATTATCATTCCATCACATTTACACACTGCTCCTCAAAAACTTACAATGGGCTCAGGATTACACATTTTCTTCTTACAATGGTCATTCCGAGGAACACTGTACGCTTTAACCACACTCCACCAATACAATGTCATAGGACAACTGGCTGATCTGCGGGCTTATGTGATGATAGGAAGAGACCAACAATTTTATGAGCATTTTACTTGTAAAACCTTGTATTAGTGAAGTTTCTGCAGTGATCTGGCTGGTTAGTTGAGCCTCTCTAGACAGTACGCAGTGCGTAGGTACTACATGTCCTGTACGCTCTTTACATGTATTAGTGGAGTGTGCGTGCAGTGATTGGCGGGTATAGTAGCGACACCTTTCTACAGTAACAGTGCGGTACTCGTACATGTCCTCTACTGCCTTACATGTATTAGTGCAGTGCATGCAGTGATTGGCGTCTAGTAGCGCCCCTCTCTACCGAGTACAGTGTGCACGCGCGCGGTGACTAAATGTCCGTATGCTCTTTACATGTATTAGTGAGGTGGATGCAGTGGAATGGTGGTCTAGTATCCTCCTCGTAGTCACAGTGCGGGTTTGGGGGGTACGTGATGTGCAGTAGTGAGGGCAGTAGCGTGTACATGTGTGACAGACTCTCTCAGTTGAGCGTGTGCAAGCAGTGGGTTGTGTGAACTTGCGTGATGGCTGCGTCAATCTGAGTTGTAGCGAGCTGCGCGTGTTATAGTATGGTACCCGTAGTAGCTGCATCTTAGCAGATCTGGTGTTAGTGATATGGTACAGTGCAGTGGATTGGTGAGGTCTATAGCGGGATCTCTACTGTACAGTGCGGTGACCGTACATGTCCTGTAACTCTCTTACTGGTATTAGTGAGGTTGTGCAAGCAGTGGTTGACGGTCTTGTATTGCCTCTCTTTCAGGACAGTGTGGGGTACTACATGTCCCTATACATTGCTTCTTTCTAGGTATTAGTGAGGTGCATGGCTGGATTGGAAGGTCTTAGTAGGCCTCTCTGAGAGTTACAGTGCAGTACAACATGTCCTGCACTGCTCTTACATGTATTAGTGAAGTTTCTGCAGTGATTGATGGTCTAGTTGTGCCTCTCTACAGTACAGTGCAGTACTACATGTCCTGTACTGCTCTTATACATGTTTAGTGAGTAACAGTGCAAGTGAGTTGGCGGCTTAGTAGCGGACATCTCTACAGTACGCAGAGCGGGTACTATATGTCTGTATGCTCTCGCTTACGTGTATTAGTGAAGGCGTAGCATGCAGTGGATTGGGCGGTCTAGTAGCACCTCTTTACAGTATCAGCGCGCTAGGGGTGCGTCACTGTCTCTGTACTGCTCGCGGTTACGTGTATTAGTGAGGTGAATGCAGTTGAGTTTGGGGTCTAGTAGGCCTCTCTACGCACAGTGCGGTACTACAGGTCCTGTACTGCTCTTACATGTTTTAGTGAGGTGAATGCAGTGATTGGTGGTCTAGTATCCTCTCTCTATAGTACAGTGTGGTACTACATGTCCTGTGCTGCTCTTACATGAAAAAGTGCGCTGCAAACAGAGGATGGGGGTCTAGAAGAGGCTCTCTACAGTAGAGTGGGGTACTACATGTCCTGTACTGCTAGCATATGTATTAGTGCAGTGCAAGCAGTGGTTGACGGTCTAGTATTGCCTCTCTACAGTACAGTGCAGTACTACATGTCTTGTACTGCTCTTACATGTATTAGTGAGGTGCATGCAGTGATTGGCGGTCTAGTAGCGCCTCTCTACAGTACAGTACAGTACTAAATGACCTGTACTGCTCCTACATGTATTAGTGAGGTGCATGCAGTGATTGGCAGTCTAGTAGCGCCTCTCTACAGTACAGTGCGGTACTACATGTCCTGTACTGCTCTTACATGTATTAGTGAGGTGCATGCAGGGATTGGTGGTCTAGTAGCGCCTCTCTACAGTACAGTGCAGTACTACCTATCCTGTACTGCTTTTACATAAATTAGTGAGCTGCATGCAGTGATTGGCAGTCTAGTAGCGCCTCTCTACAGTACAGTGCGGTACTACATGTCCTCTACTGCTCTTACATGTATTAGTGAGGTGCATGCAGTGATTGGCAGTCTATAGCCCTCTCTACAGTAAGTGTGGTAACTACATTCCGGGTTACTGTCTTCTATGTATTTGGGGTGCATGCAAATGGTTTGGTCTAGTAGCCTCTCTACAGTACAGTGCATTTACTCCCTTTTCCTTGTACTGCCTTTACATGATTAGTGAGTGCATCCCAGTGATTGGCGTCTAGTAGCGCCTTGTACAATAAAAGTGCAGGTATTTACATGTCCTGTACTGCTCTTACATGTATTAGTGAGGTGCATCAGTGATTGGCGGTCTATAGGCACCTTTACAATAAGTGGTACTACATTTCTGTATTATTTTACATTTGTAATTGAGTCGCATCTTTGGGACCCCGATGAGACTCATTTTTCTTTTTAAATTCTGCTTCATTGTTTAAGTCCCGCCAAGAATCTTGTTTATGGAAAGTGGTTTCAGCTTCCAGAGCTCTTCTGGTGTAAATGAAGGCGTACTACGGGTTTATTATCTGCTTGATTTTCTTTTGTCTTCATTTTGCATTATGTTGGTGACATTTTGGGGCTTCTGAACCAACTACTTATTTTCCATAGAGATATAATATCAACATACAATGGTCATTCCGGAGCCAATTAATATTGTATGTTGGGGGATCCCTGTACCATATATAACTGCAGATAATTAAACATTGTTCTGAACTCCTCTGGAAACGGATTCATTCATTCATTTCTGAGGCAGTGATTTTATACATCACAATTACTGCACTTTGCAGATTGCAGCGCAACAATGCATCTTATCGCTTCTAAGGTAACTCTATAGATGGGGGAGAAAATCACATGAAAGCTTTATTATATGTCTCCGCTTTTACAAAGAAAGAATATAATCTATCTATACTTGACTCTCTTTTTGTATCCCTCTGAATGCTGATCTTTTTCTGCAGGCACATTGTTTTATATCCATGTAGGTCTTTCATAGGTTTGTAAAGCAATGAGGCCCCCGAAACACAACACTCCTAACAAATTAGTATATTACAGCTAAATTAAATCTAAACAGTAGCCCAACAGGATTTGGATTATGACCATGAGGATAACAAATGCATACAGGAGTGGGGACACATTTATATCCAAGTACAGGAGTTTATGGAGGATAAGCACATCCATAGCCTGAAGTCAAAACTAGTAGTGTGCAGAAGTTTCAGGTTGGGATGAAATAAATGCTGCAAAGTAAGAATGCTTTCAAAAATAAAAGTGTTAATAGTTTATTTTTATCAACTAACAAAATGAAAAATGAACAAAAGGCAAATCATAATCCAATCAAAATCCAAAGGATGTGATCACCCTTTGCCTCCGGGAGTCCTGGAATTAATGATCTGGACCCCACAGAGCCCTGATATCAACATTATGTAGACGTTCTGTTATTACATGAAGAAACAGGATTTGAGTTCCATCCCCCAACAATCTGTGCTTAACGCTCCAATATGTTTGGAACAACCTCCCTGCCTTCAAGACTTGTGTATAAGTACCTAGCAAATCTGATGCTGTTTTGAAGATTGAGGAAGGTCACACTGAATATTGATTTAATTTAGATTATTGTTCATTTAGTTTATACAGTGGTCCCTCAACATACAATATTAATTGCTTCTGGGACAACCATTGTATATTGAAACTTTAAAACTGGTAATTGTTTCCGGAACCTAGAAAATGTAAAAAATAAAATGAATGGAGCACGTTACTAATCAGGGATTTATATGAGTGGCTTGAACATCCAGTCAATGAGCATGCGCATTACCTCACAGAGCAGTGGTAAAGAATTGCTTTATGGGTCTGTTCACTCGGCTTATTGCAGTGCATACTGTACGCGCTGCAATATGCCGGGTGTTTTAGAAGTATACGCTAGGTAGAAGCAACAATGAATTACCGTAATTGTGGGGCATATTTCGGGTATAATGCAGTGTAATTATGCGCAGAAATATGCCCCGCAATTATGCGTGTGGGCATACCCTATCTGTAGTATTTGAAAGGTTATGCACATGTTGATTGATTGACTGTTCCAAACAATCCTGTGCGTCCCTGATGACCAGGCTCGGACTGGCCTACAGGGGAATAGGGGAAGCCCCTGGTGGGACCCTTAGCATGATAGACCTGGAGTCGTTTTTTAATTGCATATACATCCTTAGAAGAAGCAAAAAATCAGATCAAGATAGGCAAATGCAAGAGGAAGAGTATATAAGGCCAATAAAGTAAATTTAAGTACCTGTAGGGTGGGCCCCAAAAATAAACTATACTGGTGGGCCCAGAAACAGCTCAACTGCTGGGCACCTAGAATCAACTCCATTTGTGGGCCCTGCTGATGACACATGCTTATGCTTATTGCCTGGAACATCCAGCCAATCACATGCACAATAAGGCCCTGACTTCTGCTGGTGGCTAGCCCTACCTATCACTATGTCCATACTATTTAACTGGGTATTCCAGCCAATCAGCATGTACTTATTATGACACATGTAAGTTAGGTTGACCATTGTCTTACTGGGGGCTGGGACGTACACCTATAGAAAGCTGCACACTAATTGACTGGCTACTCCATCAAATAAACTTGCACCTATTATCACATTAACACCTTGATTAGCTGGAATATTCAGCCAGTCCCCTTTAAGGGCATGTCCCCACGGCACGGGTTTTGCAGACCGCCTGAAAAACCGGACGAAAATTAGCAGAATGGGGCGCTATGGAAAACCCGTGCAGCAGTCCCCCACTGCATGGGTTTTCCGCCTGGCGCTTTTTCCGCCTGCGGGCCGCCCAAGTGACATTGGGCATGCACATTCTTCCGTCCGGATGGATTATGTGCGTCTCAATGTGAAGGGGGAGGGCTTTTCTCCGCTCATCGCGGCCGTGGGGAAGGACGCAAAATAGTGCAAATTCCGGTCGCATAAACTGACCGGTATCTGTCAATTGCTGTGTAAACGGCCCTAAAGAGCAGACACCCACTGGTGACTGGGACTAAGGCTAGCCTACTGAACTGTGCATGGTGATTGACTGGAGATTCCAACCAGTTACAAGATGAAGAGACAGCATCCAGCGGGTTTTAAAACATTTAAAGTCGATTTTTATTCCTCCAAAAAACACCCAAAGATACATGCATACTGATATTCCAACCAGTGGCCATCCACGTCTAATAACATGCAAGCCCACTGACTGAATCCACCCTATCTGCTCAGCAGTTACTGTCTCATTAGAGGTTCACACTGCTTTGATATCGCCGTGCATGCCATATCGGGTAGGCCTAACTCTCTACTGTCAGCGCAAGTCTGTGCTTAGTAACACAAGCAATCGGATGGATATTCCAGCCAATTGCTGTGTGCTCTTACTGATGGCCTCATACAATGTCTCTGTCCTAGAGGCATTCTATGTTGCTGATGAGTTCAATTTATGATACCGAATGAGATGCCATTGTAGGTTAAACCCATCTTAAGGTCACCATATGTCAAATGACCACTTTATTTTGTTAATTAATAAACTATTAACACGTCTGTATATGAACTCATTCTTGCTTTGCAGAATTTTTTCCACACCTGCCTAAAACATATGCACAATACTGTATATGTTCTATTCCAATCATTCTCCACCTGGGTCCTGAAAATTCCAGATTAATAGATGCTACATTTACATAATTACAGTCCCTAAATATTAATTTTACTTAACTGTATTTAGCAGCTTTTATGTAGTAATTGCTCAGAGCATGTTTCCTGAATCTGAGCACAACTACTACATCAGTGCAAGGGAATTGTGAAGCAGTTGTACATTGCAACCAATCCGACTCCACCTCTTATCTTTCAGAGACTCTTCAGAAAATAAAAATTGTATCCTGATTGGTTGCCCCAGGGAACTAACCAACATTTTCTTAGCACCCGTTTTGATCAATTTCCCCATAGACATGTTCATATACAACAGGAACTATAGGAAAATATCCGAGGTCCTTAAAGGGAACCTGTCACATAGATTATGCCCCCTTGCTGAGGGCATCACAAGCTAGTGTCAGACCTGCTGTTTCCAGCACTGTGTCCTTTATTCTGTAAGATGCTGCAGTTTTAGAGCATTTACCCCTCAAATCTTATTCATGAGCAGGTGTTAGCCCCGCCCACCAAAGGCTAGCCACGCCCACTGACAGTTATTCACATGTTTCTGCCTATGCAAAGTAATAGGTTTGTCAGTTGAGGTGGGCGAGGCTAGCCTTATATGGGCAGGGTTTGAAAAAAACTGACACTCTGAAGGACTCTTCGAATGACTCTTCTTGCTGAAACCTGCAGATTTGAGCATTAAATACGGCATCTTACAGAATAAGGGACACAGCGCTGGAAACAGCAGGTCTGACACTGGCTTGTGCTGTCCGCAGCAAGGGGGCATAATCTATGTGACAGGTTCCCTTTAAAAAAGGGGAACAAATGGGGGGGGGGCAGAAATAAGGGTCATAAACAGCGATTAATTAGCAGTGAACATTACACTTTATTGGCGTAGTTTGAGCAGGTGGAGGGGTACAGTCTCTACCAGGCCCTGGAACCTGAGGAAGTTCAAAGGCTCCTCTGCCACACAAAAAGATAAATGGTGCATGGTGGGTGTGGGACCTATTATACATTTTGCTTTGGGGCCTAGTAGATTTAAGTATGCCTCTGGCCATACCTCAAAAATGTTAAGCCCTAGCATTATCCATTGAATATACAGCGGCCTGGAATCAATGGCGCTCTAAAATGTCTGCCCATCACCTCCTGTCTCTTTCCCCCTCCTTGTAGATTGTAAGCCCTCACGGGTAGGGTCCTCTCTCCCTCTGTCGTGCCAATTGTCATTATCCCTTATCACTGTATTCATTTGACTTATGTAATGTATGTAACCCTCTCGAATGTACAGCGCCCTGGAATCAATGCCGCTTTAAAATAAATAATAATAATAATAAAATAAATAATAAAAATAATAATTATTGCAACCAAACTACAAAGTAATGACAAACAAACTGTTCATAAGCAGCTACAGAAAGATCATTTGAACCCCGCTCATCCCCTAAAACCAAAGGAAATGAATCAGAGAATTTCCGCTGGACTCAACCTTCCATGCATGGAGTTTGCTTAGGGGCTGAGCCCAATATCCAACATCTTGACATACATGCCAGTCACAAAGGACTAAGGATCTGATAGGCTCTCCCTTTATAAAAGTTTCAAGAGTGAATGTATATTTCCCATACCTGGCTTATCAGGCAAAATATTTATTAAAAAAATACCACAGAAATGGTCATTATAGAATCAATATTACACTTCACAATCTATATAATAGAGCCAAAGTCTACACTGGCTAACAACCGACTAATAAGATACACTGGGAATGCCGCTGAGCTCAATTACCTTTGTCACTCAATCACCTGTGTCACTGTGTACCAATGGCTAATACTTTCTCAAACCAAACATGAAAATAACAAATATGAGCCCATTCCCCAGAGCAAGAAGATCTTACGCCATGTAGCTTCCTGTGCCATTTGTGAATCAATAGAACTAATCAATTCCTTCTACTAATGGCCTAGAGCTTCCATTTTTTACAGAAATGCGCTTGAAGAATGATGAGAAAAACACGCACTAAGGTTTTATTATGAAAGTGCATCAAAACAGACCGAAGAAATGGAAGGTTAACACAATCCAGACCTGGAGAGACGTGTGAAGGAAGGTGCTTCGAAGTGAATTGTCGAGTCTCCTTTTCAGTGTATAATGCGGCGGATGTATGAAAGTGGTTTTCGTGTGATTATAAATGAGGTCTAAAGTTCGACGCAACTCGCCTATGTGTTAGGTGCGTTATGGAACTTAGTCGCATTAGTAATATGTGGAACATGTATAAAGGCTATAGATAGGCTGGAAATAGAAGAAAAGTCATTAGAATACCATGTCAGTGAACAGAAACTATGGTACTGATCCTGCTTGGTGGACCACAGATCCCAGCAAGACCTGTGCTGTGCTGGCTCTTGCTGTATGTAGAATAAAGGGTGAGAGCAGCAAAAATACATTTCAAATGTAATGTAGTAAAAACTAAAAAATATGAACAACATCAGTCCCCATAGATGGACTCAATATTAAAGTAAAAAAAAAGAAATAAAGTTTTAAAGTACAAAAAAAAAGTATTAAAAGTTCAAATCACCCCACTTTCCCCATTTTACAAATAAAAACAATAAACACATTTTTGGTATTGCCGCGTCCGAAAAAGTCCGATCTATAAAAATATAACATCATTTATCCCGTATGCTGAACACCGTAGAAGAAAAAAAATTCCAAACGCCAAAATTCCGATTTTTAGTCATTTTACGTCACTTAAAAATTGGAATAAAAGTGATCAAAAAAGTTGCCTGCATTCCAAACTGCTAGCGATAAAAAGTACACTTCAGCCTGCAAAAAATGCCCCCTCACTGACGTCCGTAGGTGTTAGTACAAAAAAGTTATTGGTCGCACAAAATGGCGTTGTGGCACAAATTTAAAAGAATAGAGAATGTTTGGAATTTTTTTAGGGTACCAAAACATAACGGAAACCCTACATGTTTGGTATTGCCAGATGCATATCAACCTGTAGAATACAGATAACACATTATATTTACAGAAGATTGAACGCCGTGAACGCAAAACACCCACAAACATGGCGAAAATACGGGTTTTTTTACAATTTGTCCCACTTGGAATTTTTTTGCGGTTTCCCAGTATATTATATAGTACAGTGAATAACACCATTAGAAAGTACATCTTGTCACACAAAATAAAAGCCCTCATTTGTCAATGTAGGTGGAAAAATAAAAAAGTTATGGCTCTGGGAAGGCGAGGAGGGAAAAAGGCCGGGTCCTTAAAATTTGTTTGAGTCTATTATATTTAAATACATTTATAGGAGATATTTTTATATTTTTGGGATATTATATATTTTTATATAAATTTTATATGATAATTTTTTTATTAAATTTAAATAATTTAATTTTATATAGTTTGGTAATTATTAGAAATTACTTTTTATTATTGCACTGGTGTAAGTTGAGAAATATTGGACATTTTTTTCCCTATCAGCAAATCTAGCTCTACTTCGATTTTTCAGGTTCAGGCACCACATTGAAATAGTTCTGCCTGTCCGAGCAGCAATGCGCCTGGTTTTGCCGAACCACATTCATATATGTGTCTAACAGAACGCCCCCTCATGTTAGGGGCAGTAGAAAGTGTTGAGTCTTACGAACAATGTGCCTAACACATTCATTAGGTGCATTAGACATCGTAGACTGCTCAGTTAGGCGCATTTTACACCAGAAAAACCCGATCATACATGGAGACCATTAACTTGATATAATACACAACACAACCCAATGCAGTCATATGTTTTCCAACCCTACAGACATACAACACTATACAACTGCATATATTGCAAACCTACTGTAGGGAAAAATACCTTGTTGGTCTCGAAAAGATATTTTTAAATCAGGGCTACCATTGTAGAACAACTGAATAAAAAATTGCCATAGTCACCAGAAGTGACCACCTACAATACTAAACCACTGGGTACCTCTGGTATTCATCTACCCTCTATATTTTGAGATGCTTATGGGAGCATATATAATCAATATTCCCAGGATCCAGCTTTAGTGTTAGGCTATGTCTACACAGCACAGGTCTTTGATCGGATTTACGGCAGATTCAGTAATTAGAATCCAGCAAAAATCTGACTATAACCAGTGCTGTGTAGACCTCAATAGAAAATCCGTGCTGTAGTCTACACAGCACAGATTGTTTACTGGATTTCTAAACCGGCAGCTTCTCTTTTACACCAAGTTCCCGACGGATCAATGTATGGGGGCAGCGGAAAATCCAAAATCCAACGCAGCAAAGTTAAAATATCGTCGGATTTCTGATGGTATTTTAACTAAGCTGTGTAGACATAGCCTTACAGGCAGTTCCTAGATCTTAGAAACATCACCGTCAAAAGCTCTCTGTCCTTTCCAACAACAACAGGAACATTTCCTTGCAGCCAAAAAATGTCAAACCTGGCCAAGTATAATAAACATGGAAATGATAAAGATTCCCAATGTACATTCCGGGCACCTTCACCTGCACTGCACTATGTGTGGCCTATTTAAAGGGGTGTTCCTCTAAAGCAAAAACATCCGCTGCACAGGTTGGCACGTAGCTAGCTTCAATATATTCATATTGTTTTTACATTGTTAACTTACTTTTGAATCTTTAACACAGTTCAATTACAACAAATAACATTAAATGGTTCAAAGGAGTTGTCTCACTACATAGATTAATGTCACCTCAGTCCTGTTTTCTTGGTTTCATTTTGAATTCAGGGTTGTGTTTATTGGCTTCTACTAGGCTGTAGTAGAGGCCAGGTCTGTAGCTATAGCAACTAGTGCTGGCATCCTATCAGGAGACATTGAACAGGTCTGTAGCTATAGTGACCTGAGGAGCTGATGCAGCCCATACAAGAGGGGATATCTAGGAATAGGTAGGACACTGTTAATGGATACATATTGCAAAGTGACTTGTTTTTGCAAGATCTTTAACATTGAAAGCAGCAATCCTTGTAGTGAGACAACCCCTTTAATTTAAAAAGTAACTGGAAAAATGTAGGTGTTCTAGAACTTTTGATTGATTGATAGATTAATAGTGTATATTATATTATATTTATACAGTCATGTTTACTGAAACATATTCAACTTATAGTTGTATAATGGACATGGACATAAAGTCCAGACTTTCAGCTTTCATTTGAGGGTATCCACATTAAAATTGGATGAAGCGTTTAGGAGTTTCAGCTCCTTAAAGTGCTTTTACAGGGACCAAAAGTATTTGGACAAATTAAATAATTGTAAATAAAATGTTAATTTCTAGTACTTGGTTGAAACTCCTTTGTTCGCAATGACTGCCTGAAGTCTTGAAGTCATGGACGTCACCAGACGCTGTGTGTCCTCCTTTTTAATGCTCTGCCTATACTGCTGAGGTTTTCAGTTTGTTTGTTTGTACCCTTTCTGTCTTAAGTTTAGTCTTTAACAAGTGAACTGCTGCTCAGTTGGATTGAGATCAGATGACTGATTTGGCCATTCAAGAATATTCCACAGAAAATCTACAGGATTGCGATTACCTAATTCATTTTAATAGGTTGTTTTATCAAAAACACGAGGAATACAAACAATAAATAAAATAACTAGGTAATAAAAAAAACTCTGCTAAAATAAAAATAAAGGCAAACCACTTTTTCTATGTACACAACAAGAAAAAACCAAAATCTCCAAACTGCACAACAAAAAATACAATTTATGCTTCTTAAGGCATGGCCAAGTCAATAAAAAAAAAGTTTTGGCTGCTATTACGAAGAAACGCAGAAGCAGTAAAAATGACTTAGGGCCACATGTATGAACCTGTTTAGGTCTAAAACTCACTTTTTTGCCCATAGGTTATTTACCCGTGTTCTTGAGATTGTTGCTGGTCCTAGAGGTGGGATATGCCATGACTTTAAAAGAATATTTCCATCTTGGACAGTTATGGCATATCCCACCTCTAGGACCAGCACCAATCTCAAGAACACGGGTCAATTTATTCCTTGTCCTTGTCTGTGTCAAAGTCACAGCGACTGGAGACGTGACCGTACACTCTTCGTTCATTTCAATAGGGGGTTCCAAGTTCAGACCTGCACACTTACAGGGCTATGGTGATAACTTCCATAGAATTGCTAAAAGAATATTGACCCCCCATTGCAAAGGGGAAAGAATTTGGGGGGGGGTCTGTAATGAGACTCGCATCTATGAGATATTTATGGCATATAATGTGGTTAGAATATTAATTTCAGGGGTTAATGACAACTTTGGACAATCAAAACATGAGTGTAATCTTAGCCTTCATAAATTTGTGAATAAAATAAAAATGGAACAAAAACAACCACAGATCATTATATATAAAAGTCATAAACATCCTTTTAAAAATATTTTCCAATAGTTTATAAAATGTACTTTACAAAAATAGCGTCTTACTTTCCCAGAAGGAATTAGGTAGAATTCCAACAAGGGCTACATTTACGTACAGAAATAGCTTTATAAACATTGAGTAACATACGTTCAGAAACCAAAACTTTGCACACCTATAATTTGGACTTTCACTATCTTTGTAAGAAAAGAAAAAGTGTAATTTGTGAAAAGCCAATCCTACTTTTTCGTCATCCTCAGTAAACGGGGCTCCTCCAGGCGTCTTGTTTATCCCTTGAGCAACACCAATGATTTCCCCATCACTATTCTGTATCGGCATACACAGCAGAGACTTTGTCTTATATCCAGTTAGTTTGTCTATTTCATCAGAATCTTCGTCCGAAGAAAGGGGAAATATAATGAAAAATTTGTGCAAGATCTAACATATTTTTTTTAAAAAGCAAAATGAACATTTACAACCATTTTATGTTATATACGTATTTCCTCATCCACTTATTCTCATTAAATATGTAAGTAATAGAAACAGTGTATTAAACACTAAAAGGTTTTCTCACTACAAAGAATAGCTTTCAAAATGTAGGGAAACAAAATGAAGCTTTTTCCAAATATATTGTTTTGTTATCTTTTTTTGTTAAGGAGCAAAAGTGTTTTTTATCACCTTCGAGCCTCTCTTTTTCCCAAGGACGACCTGTGTACTTCCCCCCTGGTTTTTTTATCTATAGCGGGGAGTGACATACACACGGTTTTGGGCTGTGAGGAGAGTTTGGTGTTATTGATTTTTCAGACAAAAGACATAATTACTCTACTGTTTAATTAGCTCAAAAGCTTTTTCTGACCCAGAAGGTAATTTATTTAATCTTGACTAAAAAACATAAAAAACAGAAAAGTTGAATACATGGAGCTCATACCTCAGCAGCTTGCCCGGGAAGTGACAGAGCAAAGCAGCAATATTTATTCATGCACCCATGAAACTTTGAGATGAGAAAACCCCTTTAAAGGGTGACATGTTATACGGGGGCTGCCCCAGTGTTGGTGTCCTTTCTGCCCAAAAACTGGCACAGCCCTGTGCGCTCGATGTATGAGCAGAAGCACTCCAAAATTAGTCACATTATAAAGCGCCCGCAGCACTTTGTAATGCGCCTGAGATTGGGGGGGTTGCGGGAGGCTTGCCCAAATGAAACCCGCAGTTTCTACACTTTTAGTTTTTAGTCGCAAAAAGGCCTTTACTGCGGAACGGGTAGAGCATTTTAAAAGTGGTTTACTTGACCCTTAAATTGTTGTTTTGTAGCTAAAAAACCCTTTAAATTTCTATGACCCACAGAAACGGCGGGCCAGTGGCATCTCATCACACGGGCCAGGAACTCTCTCACTTGTTTCTGATGCTTTTCTACACTGCTACTCCACTCATAGTGGGAAGAACTGCCCATTTAATGTGCATATGGGAACTCACCCAAGGAGGGAGTCATATGGTCCCATATTCACCAGTCATGGTCCAACACTGGGCTTCTAAAGTAAGCCCCTGCTCTCAAACCTATGGCCTTTAAGCACCTGGGGACAAAATCCCAAACATCATGTTGCCTGAGCTGCCGATATCCCGAAGCGCAGCATAGTAGTAGTTACAATTAACTAAAGCCATCCAAAAACTTGGTTACTTTTTTCGGGGCCAGGCCCCGGATAAAACTCCTAGCCCCGAGTCCCGGGCTCCAGGCCGCTGCCGGGGCTTTGCACCGCTCCCCCATTCAGCTGCAAGTGCGCCGCTGGAGGCAAATAAACTGCGGGTTTCCCTGCGGACAGAGAGGGGACCCGCTCCCTGCTCCGACGTGTCGAACGGCTCTGGGTCCGACACTGCGGGCCGCCGGGTCCACAGCGCTGAGGACCCCCGCGGCCCGTGCGCTCAGCCGGCAGCGTCCGATGATGTGATGTATCGCGGCGCGCCTGTCTCGGCGCACAGCGTTAGGCAGCGCCGAGAGTGCTGGAGGACGCGGGCTGAAGAGGTCAAGCGCGCTGCCGGGAGTTAAGGTGAGTATAATGTTGTTATTTTTTTAAAGCGTTTACCTCCTCAGTGCCCTATATACTCCTGTCCCCCAAAAAATAATGCCTTCTGTGCCCCCAATTTTACGCCTGTGGCCCCCATATATTTGCCTGTGGCCCCATATCCCTGCCTGTGGCCCCATATCCCTGCCTGTGGCCCCTAATCGGGCCTGTGGCCCCATATCCTCCTGGGCCCCTATAAGGCCTCCCTTTTGTGGCCCCATATGCTGCCTGTGCCCCCCATATACCGCCTGTTGCCCCCAAAACCTGCCTGTGGCCCCAATCCTGCCTGTGGCCCCATATACCTGCCTTGCCCCTATAATCTGACTGTGCCCCCATACTGCCTGTGGCCCCCATATCCTGACTGTGCCCCCAATGGCCTTTGTGGCCCCATAAACTGCTCATCCCTATATTCTGCCTCATAGCCCTATATACCTTCTATGGCCCCTATATACTCCTCATGTCCCAAAATACTGCCTGTGGCCCCATATACTGCCTCAATGCCCCATATACTGCCTGGCCCCCTATATACTGCCTGTGCCCAATATACCCTGTGGCCCCAATACCTGCCTGTGGCTATACCTGCCTGTGGCCCCATAAACCTGCTAGTGGCCCCATTACTGCTTCAGTGCCCCTATAACCAACTGAGGGGAACTGCTATACCTATAATTAAGGTTGCTGAAATGTAAAGGAAATTCCTAAGATTTGTGTCCAAATCCCAGGACGGGGTATGGCCGGAGCAATCAGCATGAAGGTTGAACCGATGGAGAAGAAAAGGAAAGTGAACGACGTGATCAGAAAGACGCTCCGGTGAGTTCATCAAATGTAACGCAGTGTAATCACTTATATGTCTGAAGCGTCTACATACAACTATAACTACCAATATGGTCCCTATATGGAGTGGTATAGTCTTCAGGGGCCTGTGTACAGCTTTGTCAAAAAGTGGGTCCTGGCAGGATTATTTGATCTTATGTAAAATAGTTTTGGGTCTTGGTTTTGTAGGAAAGGTTTTAGTAACAATCACTTGTCTGGAAGATGTGCTCCATGTATCGGGTCTGTTTTTGGTGACTGTTTAGGGGTATTGTTATGAAGGGGAATTCTGAAAAAGTAATTTTCTGGTTGATTTTTACTGAAACATGACTGCTGAGGAGATGGACGGTCGTGTGGATTTTGCAGAAAATTAGTGACGGGAAACCCAAAAGGGTTTTCTGAAAAAAACATCCACAGTTCACAATGAGGCGGGAAAAATGTCGTGTGAACCCAGCCCTACCCAGAAAAACACAAAGGGCCCGAGCCCCGGATGTTTTAGGACCCTAGCAACGCCCCTGCTAAAGCACATTTGTAGCATCTTCTGCAAATAAATGGAATTAATGCAAACCGGAATAACATTAACATAACAGTCTTCATATGCTATTATAAAAAACAGAAAATCCCACAATCCACTCAAAAATGTTACTTTTATCGCAAATGAATTTAAAACACGGCACAGAGATACATTAAAGGGGAAAACGCTAATGCATTTCAGATCAAGTCCTTATTCGGTATGTTACCCCTATATTATTGTAACTGAAAATGACATCAGAAGTTAAGTGTTGCTGCATCGGGAGCACCACAGAATGTTTACCCCTAAAAGAATGGTACATTAATCAATAAATAACCTAAGTATAAGACCAATAAAGAGTTAGGGCGACATGTCCGAAAAGTGGCGTATCCATGCCAGTTTTAGGTGCATTAAATCAGTGTAAAGTGCGTCTGAAAGTCCGATACTTTCTAAAAACTGGCGTCAGGTATACCTTGCATAGAAAACTTAATGCGCCTAAAAAGGCGCATTGCACCGAAAAAGGTGCATCACATTAAAAAAGGCGCACTGCGCAACTCGCGGCACATAGCATATCATTAGTAGTATATGTAATGCGCCTCAATAGGCTCATTGCGCAACGGAGGCGCACAGTGCACCATATTTAGGCGCATTACAAAGTGTCGTGCCCGGCGTATAATGCACCTAGTTTTGGTGTACGACAGTTCGTTTACATCAAGCATATGGCGTCAAAAGTGGTTTTGGCGCAAAATAGACCAAAAAACTGGCGTTGGCGAGTTGGGACATGTTGCCATTAGTGTCTATTATTTGGTGACTTGGGCAAATCAAATCAGGTCACATTTCACATTGATCCAATTCTGAAGTACAACACTATAAAGGAACAAAATGTAGAAATAGTTAGAAACTCTACAGGTATTAATCCTGATTCCCCAAAAAAACTATTGAACACTATTGAACACTATAGAAACACTTTATATCTTTGTAATCTGTTTTTTGAAATGCAAATACAGTCTCTCACAAAAGTGAGTACACCCCTCACATTTTTGTAAATGTTGTATTATATCTTTTCATGGGACATCACTGAAGATAGGACACTTTGATACAATGTAAAGTAGTCAGTGTACAGGTTAAATAACAGTGTAAATTTGAGGTGCACAATTTGTCCATTTTCACTTAGGGGTGTACTCACTTTTGTTGCCATTGATGGCTGTGTGTTGAGTTATTATGAGGGCACACCTAATGTACATGGCTATACAAGCTGCACACTGACTACTTTACATTGTATCAAAGAGTCCTATCTTCAGTGTTGTCCCATGAAAAGATTTAATACAATATTTACAAAAATGTGAGGAACGTTCGTTTGTGAGATACTGTATATTTTTTACTTGCATTTCCAAGCTATATATAATCCAACATATGACAGCGCGGGAGAATCACTAATTGGAATGATGTGCTTGTAGAGATGACATGGACATAAATAGACTATATAGTTATCTGTTAGGAGTTTGAGACCCAATTTCAAGGTTTTCAGTAAGAGAAGTAGTAGCACATCTCTGAAGCAACTTGATGGACATGTTTAATTTCCAGGTTTTCTCGTATGTGTTTTACAATGCAGTTCATTTGCTCAACAAATCTATGCATTTGCTCACAAGCAAAGACTTAAAACAAGAGAACAGGCCTCGTCATCCACATCAGCAGAGGCATTCGTTGATTTCTCGTAGCTTGGTTCCAGTTCCATTGTCTTTAGATGTTTTATCTTAAATAGTAGTGATATAAATGACAATAAATGAATATTGATGCAACATAGAAAGGAAAGTATCTAACACCATTCTCAGTCTAATTTTTCCATGCACAATTTGCTACTATTACCCACAGTGTGCTTCAAATGAATAGTGGTAAAGGCTTCTAAGGAGCCATGTAGTGCAGATATAAAAAGATCATGAGTAATCACCATCCTTAGACTCTGTCATTGCCTAGCTTCCCTAATTTGAAAGTAAAAGATATATCTCATGAAGATAGCTTCTGTCTATAGGCTCTATTAGCAGGGCACCGCAAGGCAGTTTTATCCAGGGAAATCCGCCATGCGTACAGTTTTAATGCTTTAAGGGTTTACCGCTTGAGAAAGGGGAGGAATCTCCCCGAAACGTTGCAGTGTGCAGCAAACAGCTTGACTAGACGCGGACTGCCGGTCTCTCAGTTACTCCTCGTAAGCCTTGCTTGGGCGTAAGAAACTGGACTGCTTTGAGTTACCTCTTTGTGTAAAGTTCACATGGACACAGAACTTTCGGTCACATGCGATTCCTGTTAAGCCCGAAGTAGGGCGTGAACTTTGGGACGCTGAAGTTACTGACACGAGAGGCTAACCGCAGCAAGTATACATTTACATCCCTTTCTATCATATATGTCAAAGAAATGGTTTTACAAGGTTTATAGAAATAAAGATATTTACTGGTCCTAAGAAAATTTGATGAAAGTGGCCCATACTTATTTGGAATATTGACTATATAGATGTTGAGACCTATGTGTCAAGCCTATTAAGGAATGTATATATAAAAAGAACATAAGTGGCAGACAATATTATTGAGTAAAAGGTCTGTTGCCATTTTTCACGGTTAGCAGAAACCTAGCTTAGACTATTTCCCTAGGAAAAAAGCGCAATGGGAGTAATAGTGCAAAATTCCCCTATAATAAAGAAATATTTTATTCAGCTAAAAAAAGAACAACGCGTTTCGTGCTTTAGCATTTCCAAGTAAGCGTTTTTTGCGCTATTACTCCCATTGCACTTTTTTCCCGCGTGAAATAGTCTAAACTAGGTCTCTGCTAACCGTGGAAAACGGCAACAGACCTTTTGATTTTCATTGTTACCGGCCATCATTTGTTTGAGAGGTCAGGGCGTGGGAGAAGCTGCAGCATCCAAGGAACTTTGGATTAGTGACTGATTGCAGTCTATAGGACAAACGTATAAGTTTTGTTCACCTCACCTAAAAAGGTGAGTAAAAGACATATAACTCCCTGAGATTTTATTGAGGTAACAGTATTACACTAGGAAGCACTCTCATCTTTTTTTTTTTACTTTTTCTATAGAAAAAAGAGTGGAGACTTGTTCTTCAAATAAATATGACAGAAAAATGGGGCATCATAAAAATGAACTTTTAATAATACTCTTAAAATAGATGCACAAACATGAAAAACACTGGCAAGGGTGAAGTAAACTGACCATGATAGTCCCAAAAGGGCCTGCACTTCCATTGGCCTTAAAAACAGGGTGATTGCCCTGATAAGGGTGTCCCTGTCAGGAACCTAACCCTAATGCAATGATCCTAATAATCCCTATAGTCCTATGTGTAGGGGACCTATTCTTCAGCAGCCAGGAGAATACAGAGGAAGAGAACATTCTAAAATAGATATCAGTAATGCATAATGGGAATTGTCTGCTATACACATGAGCTGCTGCAGAAGCCAAACCCAGCTATGAGAAGTAGCGCATATGGGACAACAGTGTAATAAAATTTGTCAATTATGCTGGTTTTGGATGTAATATTAGTGTTACACTGTTGCTCTGTGTGTAACGACCCTGTGGCACCTTTCAAGATTTTTTTGTCCGAATGCCGGAATACCCCTTTAATGGTCCTTTTTTTTTTTTTGCCTTATCTATGTCTTGTACTCCAGCAGCCAGGTGATAGCTGTATATGACCGGGTGACCAGACGAGGAGGCTCAAAGTAGGGTGACTCACAGTAAAAGTTATTATGCCTACAATCCATGTCATGCGTGAGGGTGTAGAGATTGTACCTAGGAAATAATGTGTGTGGGAGCCTCAAAGGAAAGCAACAGTGCTAAAAATAATAAGATAAGCCTTTAAAATATGGATTTTACACATATCGGACAACCTTTTTTTCTGCTGATTCTGTAAGATTTTAGTCCCACCCATGGGAACAATTCAATCCACCTCAGAACACCTCCGATCTGACCAAAATTGTTTTTGGGTGGATTTTGCAAACACTTTACCCCTTTTACAAAAAAAAAAAAATGTCCCCTGGAAGAAACAAGAGGGTTGGCAAGTATGATTTTACATCACCGCCCAGGAGCCTGCCTTTCCTTCCTTCCTTCCTTTCTTTCTTTTCTTTCTTTCTTTCTTCTCTCTTTCTTTCCTTTCTTTCTTCCTCTCACTCTCTCTTTCTTTCTTTCTTTCTTTCTTTCTTTCTATCACTCTATCTCTCTCTATCTATCAATCTTAGCCTTTTGATCTAACTATATATCTGTCCAAAGAACTTTTAGTCACATTCTTTTCAAGACATATTTTTTTACCTTTATTAGTATCTTAATAATATAGTCGAGATTGCTGATGTTCATCAAAGAAGTGGAGGAGTTTACTCTGTATTCCCACTTTGATAATTACAGTGTTCAGTCTCATGAGTGTTCTGTAGGCAAGACATTTCAAAAAGCATTAATTTTTAAATCTAAATTTGATCATCATTAGATTAGCCGTTCATTATCAAAATGATCTTTTTGAAGAAAATTAAAATAGAATCACTTACCCAAAAGCTTCCAGTTAAGGAGATAACATTTTTCTCACACATTCTGCATATTCTGAAGCCTGATCTATTTTGAAGTACAACTTACTTTCCTCATTAGTGTCCTTTAAGCAAAGACAAATGTACTGTGCTGACACTGCCCTTTACAATATACTAAAAAGGCTATTCCCATCTCAGACATATACGATAAATGTCATAAATGTCTGAAAGGTGTGATCCCACATCCATCTTGTGAATGGGGGACCCCTTACCATCCGTCTTTGTGCCATGGCTGCAGGCAATGGGGAAGTGGTCGTGCAACTGCAGCTCTCTCCTTTATTTTTGTGGGAGTTCTGAGTGCAGTACAGTACTACAGTTCACGGTCATCTTATCCATTGGGCACACTAGGCATAGGGACCCCAGTTGGTGACTTTATGCCCCAGGGATCCAGGACATATGCTCTGGATCCCTAGGTTAGCACTGCTTATGTGTGCATTCTTATCATGTGCAAACAATTTAAAACTATTGGCTCCTTGCCTGCCTACAAGATGTAAACGAGGAGTCCCAACACTAGCGGAATGATGATATGGGTGTGCTTGGTGGGGTTAGATGCATGACCTGATGTGTCCTACTCGGGTGTGGTTAGCAGCATAACCTCGTATGGTTTCCTATTTGGGCTGGTTTGAGGTGTGGTCTGGTGTAATGTCATGTGCTTGGGCAGAGCCCTTTGCACTGCTATGCCCAGGGGCCCATAATACTGTTAAAATAGCCCTGCAATAGTCAAGAGTCCTTTGGCTTCATACATACACATATTTCGATTTTTTATGGCTTCTCGCTTTTATGGAACTCTACTATAATTTTGTATACCTGTACACAGAGTTTAGTACTATCGGAATCCATGTGATTCTATCCATGTCTCACCAGAACTTATATAATAGATTTACACAACAACAAAGAGAGCGTGTTTGGTATAAAAGTAATCAATTTTGTTTATAACATCCTTTAAAACTATAACACATAATATTGCGGTATCCATAAAATATCCAAAACAGACAGGTCTGTCGTCACAGTCACCATATAATACAAGTAAATGCGTTGTAATTCAATACAAAGTGCGCTCAGGTCTATATGCAATAGTATATCCCCATTGAGACATCAATGTAATCAATGGGTATACATATATAGATAAATATCCCCTCATTACCCCTTAAGGAAGCAAAGTTACTTTTTACTGAATTACAACGCATTTACTAGTATTATACGGTGACTGTGACTACAGACCTGTCTGTTTTGGATATTCTATGGATACCTCAATATTATGTGTTAGAGCATGTCCCCACGGCAGCGGTTTGCGGCCGGTTTTTCAGACGGTTTGCAACATCACAGCTGGTGGATGTTAGAGACCGTGCGCTCCTCCATCTTTCGTGTGAGGATGCTCCACAGATATTCAATAGAGTTTAGGTCTAAAGACCTGTTTGGCCAGTCCAGCACCTTTACCCTCATTTTCTTTAGCAAGGCAGTGGTCGTCTTAGAGGTGTTTTTGGGTTCATTTTTATGTTGGAATATTGCCCTGTGGCCCAATTTTTGAAGGGAGGAAATCATGCTCTGCTTCAGCACTTCACAGTACATGATGGCATTCATGGTTTCCTCAATGAACTGTAGCTCAGCTGGCAGCACTCATAAAGTCCCAAACCATGACACTTCCACCACCATGCTTGAATGTCCTCACCTGGCTGCCACCTTACACGCTTGACCACATCTGAACCAAAAAAGTAAATTGTGGTCTCATCAGACCACAGAACATGGTTCCAGAAATCCATGTCCTTAGTCTGCTTGTTTTCAGCAAACTGTTTGCAGGCTTTCTTGTACATCATCTCTATAAGAGGCTTCCTTCTGAGACGAAAGCCAAGCAGACCAACTTGATGCAGTGTGCGACGTAGGGTCTGAGCACTGACATTCTGACCCCCAAACCTCTTTAACCTCTGTAGCAATGCTGGCAGCACCTATAAGTCTATTTTGAAAAGACAATCTCTGGATATGACGTTGAGCACGTGCACTCAACTTCCTTGGATGACCGTGGCGAGGCTTGTTCTATGGAACCTGTCTTGTTGTACATACTGCTGCCTTTTGTTGTATATACTGAATTGTATTAAAGCTGAAAGCAGCCCAAATACTTCTTAAATTATTGTTATGCAAAATGTTGAAGAAAACATCTGGACAACATCAGCAGTGGCTTATTTGATGTTCAATTATTGTACTTTTCACAGACTTTGGAATACATTTTATCGTGGAGAATTTTTTCATGGGAGTTAATATATATCTTGGCATTAATGTTATTGGATACAATTTACTAAGACATTGATTTAATTGTTAGATCACTTGGATATGTGTGTTTATTAAGTACTTCATTTAAATGACCAATCCATTTTATTCTTCTTACTATGGCCAATGTATTGCCGACGCAAAATCCGTCCTGAAATACATTGCAAATATGTGTCACAAAGTGTGGCACGTATTTCGCGTCGGAAATACATTCCCCATAGTAAGAAGAATAAAGATGTATTTGGGCTGCTTTCAACTTTAATACAATTCAGTATATACAACAAAAGGCAGCACAGGTCTTGCTGGGACCTGTGGTCCGCCAAGCAGGATTTCTTGCTTAATTATTTATTCTTCTTGACAAATCATTTATTTTAGTAGTGCACTGCTGTAAGTGTAGAACTATAGCACATTACAAGAATTCCGTGCTCCACTTCGACTTCTCCGCTCATAGACCACATTAAACTAGGTCTGCCTGTCGGAGCTGTAAAGCGCTGGAATGCGCCTCACTTTGCCGACCCGCAATCATGCATGCCTCAGAGTTTTTTAATTTGCCCACAGCGCGCCCATTGCACGCCCCTTCATGTTAGGCGCATCCAAAAGTGGCGAAGGTTGCGCCTAACAGCGCATCCCTGCGCAGTATTCGCCAGAAAACAGACGCAACTCCCGATTATACATGTCGCCCAATGTGTCCGTTTTCACTTAGGGTTGTACTCACTTTTGTTGCCAGCGGTTTAGACATTGTTGTGTTGAGTTATTTTGATTGTCCCATGAAAAGATAAAATATTTACAAAAATGCGAGGAGCGTACTCACTTTTGTGAGATACTGTCCTAAGTCTCTGGTAGAAAAGTTGTATTGTCAAAATTACTTTCAGTTGCATAACAATAGCAGTGACAAAGCTGCATAAAATTTTAATTTTCCTAGTCTTGTCTCGTTAATCCCAAATCTGATATCAAACGACCTTGTAATCTTTTTTTCAATCTACTTCTTGAATGCACTGTTTACCTGAAAGGAGGAATATAGGAACCAAGACGCTGGACAAAGAATTCACGTCCTAAAAATATTACTAAATATCTGACAGTTTTCACAAATGCAATTTCCAGTGTTTTAGAAACTATTAACACACTAATAAATGAGCCCTCCAAAAATATATCTGAAAAGCTCTGTGATATGGCAAGTATACAAGGTTATGTGCAGTGCTGCATGTCACATTCTAAAGTGGCAAATAGTAGCTGCTTTTTAATACTCTTGATCCAGGATATGTCCAGCGAAAGAAGCCAATGCAATTGTACAGTGCACATGTAGGACACTTTTCCAGTGACTTTGGTTGGGGCCTTGTTTCTTTGATCTCTCCGGGATTTATTTTTTGTATAAAAAAGCAATACCCACCACAGCAGGTCTTTATTAACTGGTAAAGAACACTGTTGTCTAAACTAGCTGCCAACAGGGTCAGACTGGCCTACCAGAGTACAATAAGATCCTTTGATGGGCCCAAACTGTCACAATAATGGACACCTAATTCTTCAGATCCCCAAATGTGTAGCAGATGACAACCTAATTTGGAGCTGATTTTAGAACCAATCACCAGATATTCTATTAAATCCTTCATGTCCAATGATTACTGGAACGTGAGAACCATGTTTTCATATAGACGGTGGGCCCTCAGAGTAAATTTTCTTTGGTTAGCCTATGGAATCTTAGCCAACACTAACAGCCAGTGGCAGTCAGGAAAGACTTTCAGGACACATTTATGGTTAGATAAGCAGGGGTCCGCAGCAATGAGACAGAACAGTACAGCACTATCAAATCAGGTTACTAGATGAATTACCAGGAAACGGCAACAGCAAGGCAAAAGCAGTATAGTAGAGCCTAAGAAACGGTTTGTGGGAAACAATGGGCGACATGTATGAAACTGGGTGCCGACTCGCCAGTTCTAATTCGATATAGAGGAGGGTAGGTTACCACAGTATATATGAATGAGTGTTATGCGCCAAACCTTGTCTCGGCCATGCTATGGATTTGTATGGCAGTTTCATGCCAAACTTTGGTGCATTCACAAAGTGTTGTGTCTAGTGCAGACTGCATCAAGTTTTGGCGTGATGAAGGGTCACGTAACCAGAAACGCGTTGCCTTGGATCTAGGTGTGTTTAATCTAGCTGCTGCTTTCCCCGTTCTATTCGAATGTTTCCAGGAATGGATTTTTTAATGGAAGAATAAAGTTTGAAGATTTGTTTTAAATATTCCCCGGCTGCAGATCGTGTATACTTTGTGAAGGAGCTGGCTCGCTCTCTATTGTATTGGATATCAAGTTGTTTCGGGATTGCATCCGGAGCCGTGCTCTCACCCTAACTACAAGGGAAAAGCACACAGAGTGAGGTGAGCTGTTTTTCATCTTTGCTAATCCCCCCCCCAAAATTTTTGGTGCTTTTTCCCCCAAAGTCCCCCGGGGGCCCCCCAAAAAGGGGGGAAAGATTTGGGAAAACAAGATTTTGGGCGAAAACAAGTTTTTCCAAAAACCCCTTTTTGCCCCAGGTTACGAAAAATTTTTTTTTTTTTGGGTTTAAAAAGGCAAAACCCAAAAAACGGGCCCCGGCGCCCGGGTTCCAAAAAAATTTCTTCCCCCTATTTTTGGGCCCCACCTTTTTGCCCCTTTTTAAAAAAGGGAGGGGTTTTTATTTTGGCTTTCTCAGAATGCCCCAAAAAAAAAAATTTAAAAATTTAAATATAAAGCAACATTGGAAAAGGGGGGCGGTCCCCCCCCCTTTCTCGGGCCCGGGGGGGAAACCCCTTTTAAAAACCCCCCTTCCCCCCCAAGGGGGTTTAATCCCCCGGGGTTTTTGGGGTGGGGGCCCCCCCTTGGCCCGGGGGAACGAGCGTGGTTTCCCCCCCGGGCCCTGGGAAAAACTCACCGGGCCCCCTTTCCGCTCCTGTTAAACTTTCCCGGCCCCCCCCTGGCCCGGGGGCCCCGCGGGGCCCCCGTCCCCCAAAAGGGCGCGCGTTCCCCCGCTCTTTCCCTTGTAAATTTAAAAAAGGGGGCCCAAGCGCCCCCCCCCCCCCTGAAATTTGGTTAATTTTGCCGGGCCCCTTCCCCCCAAATTTTGGGGGTTAAAATTTCCCAAAAGGGCAGCCCCCCGGTGGATCTAAGGTTCCCCCTCGTCCCCATTAGAAAAAACCCCCTTTTTCCCTTTAAAGGTTTTTTTCTTTGCCTTTAACCGGGTTTTCCCAAAAACCTCTTCCCCTACATTTTTCCGCCAACAAAACCCTGGGCCCCCTTTCCCTTTCCCCCCTTTCCCCCCTGTCCACGACCAAAAAACCTTCCCCGGCGACCCCCTGAACCTTTACGGCCGGCCCCACCCTACCCCTTTTTTTTAACAAACCCCCCTTGTCCCCACGCTGCAAACCCCCCCGGCCCCCCCAGGGACCCGGAAAACCCCAAAGGAAACGTAAAGGGGAAGCGACCTGGTAACCCTTTCAGCCGCGGAAAAGTACCATCCCCCCTTTGCGGCGGGCCCCCCCTCGGGTTGAAAAACCGGGGGAATATTTAAATACCCCAATCACCCCCTTTTCCCCCGGTTAGTTTCCGGGGCCATGGATTTCCCCCCCCCAAGGGGTTCCCCCCTCGCCAAGCCCCCTTGGCGGATCCAACGAGCACCCCCCCCCCCAAAAACACCCCCCCCGCGGGCAAAAATTCGCGCCCAAAAAGCCCCCAGCAATTTTGGGCCCCAGCGCCCCCCGCCAAAAGGGGAGGGCCGTAAAAATTTCCCGGGGGCCCCCCCCAACGCCCCGAAAACCGGGCCCCCCTTTCCCCCCCAGCAAATTCCTAAAACCCCCCGGGTTTTTGTCCCCCCCTGGCAACCTGGGGGCCCCCCAAAAGCTTCGCCCCCCCCCCTCCCCCTTTTTCCCCGGGGTTTTGAGGGGGCCCTCGAACCCTTTGGAAAAAGGGGTTTTTTCATCACCCCCAAGTGTTTTTCCATGCATGGGGAAAGCGATGGAAAAACCCAATTTTTTCCTACCAAAAAGGGCAAAGGGTTTCCCGTTCGGGTGACCTCCCAAACCCGGGGAAAAGGCCCCTGGCCCCTGGGCGACCCCTTTTGGGGAAACCCGGAATACCCCTGTGCCCCCGGCAGCCCCTTAACAGGCCTTCCCCCCAGGGAATTTTTGGGCCGGGGGTTTTCGAGGAGCCTCGTGGCTTTTCCGCGGAGCCCGGCGCTATTGAACCTACTCCCCAGAGGGGACCCCCCCTTTTCCGTGGGAGATTATGCGGCCCAAATTTCCCCCACCCTAGCCTCCGAGCTATCTTTAAGGGACACCGCTCCCCTGCCCCACATTCAAAAAGGGGCCTGTTAAGCCGAGTAAAGCAAGAGATCTCCCATCTTCTTTTAAGCGACCCCTTAACCATTTTGGCCACCCGCTTTGGGCGTGCTTTTTCCAGAGGGGACAGCGGGAAAGCCCGCCAGGAGCGTATTCGGCACAAACCTCGCCGTCTATTTTCCGTCGGCCCCTGTTTTTCCAGAAGTCCCGCTGCCCCCTTTCCACTTTTTTTCCACCGAAAAACCCCCATGCGGGTGGTTCGGGCACACTTGTCAGAGTCAGAGCGGGTCCCCCCAAACCGAGGGGAAAACCCTTTTGCCTCTACTGCGCCAGTCCGGACCTTTTCCCCGTAGGAGTTGCCGCAGCGTCCCAGCGTCGGGAAACCTCGCACATAGGTTTTTGGGGGCCCCCGTTAAGGGGGGGGGGGAGGTGTTCCCCCAAGGTGTTTTCCCACCCTCCCCCTCTCCCGACTGATTTTGGGGCCCATGGGGGGTAACGACGGATGCGGGCCCCTATCCTTCTTTTTCCTTTGCCTTCCGGACTCTGGCTCCCCCGGGGAACTTTTATTCACGCCTCCCTGGGTCTCCCCAAAAAAAATTTCTCTTGCCAGTCATCCGCCTAAAAAAGGCCGTTGTTAATCTCCTCCGCAGTGGGGAGTTTTCCTCAGGGACTCCATTCATTTTTCATAAACCGGCCTTTTAACCCTCCGAAAAAGGGGTCCTACACACGGAGAAGATCTCTTTTTAAATGTCCGCCTCGCGCTTTTTTGGGCGACTTGTTGGGGCAAAAAAAAACCCCCTGGCTGCAACTCACGCCCCAACGCTTGATTGGAAGCCCGGGGGAATTTCCGCTTTGGGGGATGGGAGTGCCAGGACCTCGTTTGGGGGGAAACCACGCCCGGTGCCCCTTTCCTTCTCCCCAGTCCCCGTCAAGTTTTTACAGGGTCTGCCAGGGGGAGTACCGGGTTTTTGGAGATGTTTTTCTCGGGGAAACAGGCTGAGAAGCACCACCCCTCCCCCCCCCATGCGGGTCCCTTTTGACCCCCCACTTCCCAAAACCTTTTTCCCCCACAGGGTAGGGTCTACCCCCCCCGTCTTGCCCGAGACTCGGGGCCAAATTTTCCGGCTTACTTTTGGGAGAATTTGGCAAAGGGGTTCATACCAAGTCCTCCTCCCTTTCTGGGGGCTGGATTTTTTTCCTTCGCCAGAAAAAAAGGGGTCCTTGGGCCGGAAATTCGATTACAGGGGGCAAAACCAAGATCACGGTGAAGTTTCGAACCCTTTCCCCCTGATATCTGAGCTCTTTGATCGTCCCTTTTGTGGAAAACCAAGGGTTTTTCTAAAATTTGGACCCAAAGCGGGGCCTAAAAACCTCATCAAATTCGTGAGGGGGGCGAGTGGAAAAAAAGCTTTCAACTTTTGGGACGGTCCAAATTTTGAGTATCTCGGGATCCTTTTAGGCTATGCAACGCCCCCCCGTAATTTTTGGGAAATTTTTTCAATGACGTATTCAGGGGCTTGCTGAAAACCTGCGTCATAGTTTTTTCTGGGCGATTATTCGATTTTTTTTCCTGACATACAACCATCGGGTACAATACGGGAGGTTCTGCGACGTCGCGGAACAATAGAATGTATGCCAGCTGGAGAAGTGCCGTTTCCCTCAGGCCAGCTTTCCTTTCCCTGGGTACATAGTCTCCCCATTTGGGGGTCTGCAAAAAGGACCCAGCTAAACTTTCCGCGATCCAGCAAATGGGCCCCTAACTGGTTTTGGGCTAAGGGCGAATTTAAAAGCCCTTTCCCGGGGGTTTGCCAACTACTACCGGCAGTTTTTAAATTTCCCCCCTTCTCTTTTGCTGGTACTCCCATCGTGGCTCCACCTGGAAAACGCTAATCCCCAAATGGTTTTGGGCCTTCCTTTTTACAGAGGAAGCATTTTCTCAATTGAAACAGCGTTTTTCCTTTACACCAAAAACCCGGGTTTTGTCCGGAACCGGATAAGCCCTTCAGCCTAAAGGTTTGGGTGCCCCTTCTGGGGGGAGCAGGGCGGTCCTGACCCAAAGGGTCCTAAAGGCAAAAAATCCCCTTGCGGGTTTTTTTTTTCCCCAAAACCTTTTCACCGGGCCCGAACGGAAATTAAGCATTTGGGGATCGAAAAACTTTTGGCCCCCTAAAAAATTGGGCCCCCGGGGATTTTGGGGACATCCCGTGGGAGGGAGCGTGAATCCGTTTTTACGTCCCTTTAAAAAAAGAACCCAATTTAAAAAAAATTCCCAAAACCTCCCGACGGCCCAGCGTTTAAATCCCCACCAACCCCGGTGGCTCTTTTCTTCTCACTTTTTAAATTTTCCAAAGATCCACTTCCCCCACCGGCCAAGAAAAAATGTCAAAAGGGGGAAAATTTCCCCCTCCCGGCTTCTGACATTACCGGGGGAAAGGGGCCGTATTTTCAGCACCTCATTAAAATCCTGACCGGGTGGGTTTTAGGGGGGCCCCGGGATTTTTCCGTACGTTCCCCCGGGGAAAAACCCCACTTGCGTCCTGCCTCAGGGAGGAGAATTCTGGATTGGGGGGATATTTCCCTTTTGGGGTCACCCCGGGATATGGAAATCTTAAACCCCCTTTTCTCCGGGACACTACTTTGGGGGGCCAAACTCTGGGTCCCGATGTCAAGGACCTTTGTTCTCTCCGCCTAACCACGTTTCCCAAACAAGGTTTCCCCCCGCCACCCCCGCCCCCCCCGGCCTCTTAGGGGCCCCCTTTTTCCAGTTTTCCGGGGTCTCCATTTTCACACATAGGCATGGACTTTTATCACGGACCTTTTCCCCCTTTTTTCCCCTGGAAACTCGGGCCCCTTTGGGGTGTCATTTACCGATTTTTTTAAAAATGTCCCCCCCTTGTGCCGCTTTCCCGGGCCCCCCCTTCAAAATCCCAGTTTGGGGGGGCCACTTCTTCCATCACAATTTTTTGCCTGCATTTTTTTACCATCCCACATTGTCTCCGAAACCCAAAGGTTTCCAATTTGTCTCTTAAATTTTGGCATGGGCCCATTTTCCTGCTTAAAAGATCAAGCCCAAACTTTTCAAACTGCGTTTCCATCCCCATAAACTAAAGGCCCGGGGGGGAGGGGAAATCGAAACTTTGGGGATTTTCTCGGGACTTTGTGCTGGACGGGGCCCAGGAAACTGGTCCGAACTGCTTCCCATGGGCCCAGTTCCGTATAACCTCGGGACCCCACTCGACTGGCCCTCCTTCCGTTCCTTGTGGTCTAAAAGGCCCCACATCCACCCCCCCCCTCCCCCTTGGCTTCACCCCAAAAGGGTTTCCCGCCAGTTTGGGGGGGCAACAAGGTTCGGGAATTGGGGGAATTTTGGGAGGGGACTCAACATACCTTAAATACAGGCTTTAGCCCGCATGAAGGGCCCCAAACCCGACCCAAAAAGGGAAAAAATTCCCCTTCCCCCAAAAAAAAAAAAAAAAGTTTCCCCTCCCAGGGGAACCCCCAAAATGTGGCCTCCCTCCAGATATATACGCCCTAAGATCCCCAGCTATAAGTTTTGGGTTTTCCCGGCCCGGTTTTTTGGACCCTTCAAGGGACTTTGACAACTGAACCCGGTTTCCAAAAAACCCTGCCCCACCCCAAACTCTCCGGATTCCCCAATGCAAATTTCCTTTTCCCCCTAAAAACCCTCTGGGCTTTTAACCGGGTTTTTTCCCGAAGAGCGCTGCTCCATCTTCCGGTACTTAAAAATCCCCTTTATTTTTTGAAATGAAAGGGCAAACCCGGGAAAAAAAGATTTCACGGGGAAGGCGGTTCTTTTCCCGTGTGGGGTTGGGGAGGCTTCACCCCCGAAGAAAAAGGGCCTGGGGAAACCCAAATCCAATATCCTGAACAAAGAACTAATTCCCGGGGGGTTCCCCTTCACCTAAGAAGGGGTGGGGACCTGAGGGGGGGGGGGGTACGTTTGCGGGGTGTTCCCCGCTTCCCCGGCCCGCGGGGCCGGGGGGCGGGAACCCTGGGCCCCCCCCCCCGGGGGTAGCCGGGGTCGGGGGGGTTGGGCCCTTTTCCCCCCCCCCGGGGCGAGCCCGGGTTTTCCCCCGGGCCCGGGTACTCACCGACCCGCCCCCTGTCCCCGTCCCGCACCCTTTGCCGGGCCGAGGCGCGTGTGCCCGTCCCCTACGGCGCGCCGACGCGCTTGGGTTTTGTAAATTTTAAAAAAGGGGCCCGAGTCCCCGTAATTGGGTTAAATATCCGGACCCCTTCCCCCAAATTTTTTGGGGTTTACTCCACAAACAAATTTCCCTTTCTGGGTCTATTTTGCCTTTGTGCCCTTTAAAAAAACGTTCCTTAAGTGTATTCTTTTTTCCCCCCTTTCCCCCTGTACCAGAAACCCCCTTTCTACTTTCTCTTGGCCCCGGGCCTGTGCCGCCGCCCCCGACCTTCCACCTGTCCCCCGACCACAACCCCTGCCGCCACCCGGGCCCTTAAATTTCCTTTTCCCACGACACCCTTTTTGGGTTTTCGACCCGTACCCCCCGCTGCACCTCGGCCGCCATCGCAAACAATCAGTCAGGGGTTTGCACCTGGTAGCCTCAAGTCCAGCAAGTCCATCCCGCTTTGGCCCGGTTTGGGGTCTGGGGAATACCGGGGGCTACTTAGACTCTGCTCCCTGGCGTGGCTTAACTATCATCGCTTGCGGTGGTCCAGAGGATCCACTACCCAGCCGTTACACATTACTACTTCCGCCTGAAGGTTGCTTGGGGTTCTGGGAGCCATGACATAAAAACAAACTAAAACAGTTTTTGGCACAGTTTGCTATATAACTGTTTTGAAACCTGGGATGACTCCTTGCAGGGCTGTCATCAGAAACTTCAGGGCCCAATACACAGAGTATACAGTTTCTGTGTATCATAAACAGATACCAAGAAGGGAGATAAAGGGTCTGGGTAAATTTGGGGAAATTGCAGTCCCCCTTTGTGTTTACTGGGCTTTTTGCTGCTGGTGTCAACTGTATCAGAGCATTTGCTCTTTATGACTGACCCTGATAATCTTTCCCATCGCAAAAGGGGCCAGAGACGCCGCTGCTGGACATTATCTTCCAACCATCAACATAATTTAGTTTTTGTATTTTTTGGGGAAAATTTTATTCCCATTTTTTTCTGGGGTTTTATTTTTAATAGTGTGGGGGGCTCGCAAAAATGATGACCTTCCCGGGGGCTCCAGCTTTCCCTATTTTTTCCCCGTATCAACTAATACCTCATATTTGATATTTTTCCAGAATGTTATCATTTTTTTGCCCTAAAACCCCGGGGGAGCTTGGGGTAAAATTTTTGGTCAGGAAAAACCCTTTAAGGGCTGGCACCAGCCCATTTGAATATTTTTGGGAAATTTTTGGCTGTAACCCAGCATGGTTTACCTTATAAGGGCATTACCCTTTGTTTGCCTTATCATAGAAATTTTCATCGTATTGTTGCCTTGTCAGTCTCCCAAATGGTTATAGGGGCTTTTTGCAGCTGGTGTGAACTGGAACAGAGTTTTTGGCTCTTAAGACCGGAACCTCATATCTTTCCAGCAGCATTTTGGGCCAAGACCCTATTTCTGGGGCCGGGGGTATCTTCCTACCATCAAGCAGTAAAGTACTTTTTAGTTTTTTTTCTTTTTAAAGTTGGAAACCCCATGGGGGCTGTCAATGATAATTTCAGGACTCCATACAGCCGAAACACCTGGGCCCTCGCTTATTAATGTTTCTATTTTGCACCATATCAGCAGGCCCTTTGGCTCCTGACAGGAGTACTGCCTATACTGCCCTAACAGCGGGTGGTACCCGGAAATAATTAATCTTTTTTTTTTTTTTATAGTCTGCCCATTTTAATACAAACAAATCTAATGCCCGACACATTTAATATTAAGAATACGTCTACAATAAATATCTTGCTTGCTTCTGTTAATGAACTTTTTTTGGGTGATTTGATTCTTACACGGATAGCATCTGTTACATAACAATTAAACAAGAATAGTTAAATGTGGCTGAGGGCTAGGGTAAGTTAAATTTTTACACTATTTCTGAAAGTTTTTCCCTTCTACATGACCTGAGCTTTTCTTGTAAAATATCACTCTGTGCTTGCATCAGACTGACAAATGTAGTTCTTTACAAGGCACAATTTCAGTTTTCTTGCTGTGCTTGCAATAGACTTGAAAAAAAAACATGGAAGCACAACGTATCACAGGAGGTTGCCGCAAAGGTCACACCGGTAAGTGCTAAAGGATAGAGGATGATCAAACTGTATATTTTGTCTGCTAAAATTTAGCAACCACATTTATCACCACATACAAATAAACGGGACAGCAAAAGGGACACACTTTCATCTTCAAAACAGGGGAACCATGGCCCAAAATTGGCTTTGCCGTGGCAGTATTTAGGTGCATTTAATCAGTGTAAAGTGCGGCTGAAAGTACAATCCTTGCATAATAAACTTTAAACTCCTAAAAGGGGCATTGCCAACTAGGTCAAACATACAAGCTATGATGTAATAGCCCTTTTAGTCCCCACACTTCATTGCTACAAATTTTAAGGATTTTTAGGCTTTTAAATTGTCGTCCGGGGCGTATAATCGCATATTTTTTGGTATATTATAGTTCATTTATATGGCGTCAAAAGTTTTTTGGGCCGCAAAATAGACCAAAACTATGGGCATTCAATTGGGGTGTGCCCACTGTTTTTTTTAAGGTTTTAATTTGCCACCAAAAACCCCCACCATAATAATTCCAGTCATACAGTAAATCACAAAACATGTGCCATCAATACCCACCATAACAGTGCCAGCCACAGTGTTCACCATAAAAGTGCCAGCCATACAGTACAAACCAAACCACCATTTATTCCCCTCATAAAGTGCCGTATACAGTACCCCACCAAAACACCACCATACTTTTCATCCCTACATGCCCCCCAAACAATGTCATCCATACAATGTCCACCATAAAAGTGCCAGCTATACAGTGTCCAAAACAACACGGTCATCCATACATAGTCCACCATAACAGTGCCAGCAATACAGTGTCCATCATAACAGTGTCATCCATACAGTGTCCACCATAACAGTGCCAGCCATACATTGTCATACAGTGTTATACACGTCCCCCATAACAGCCATCCATACAGTGCCCACCAAACAGTGCCACCCATTAATACCCCATAACGTGCCCCAAACAGTGTCCACAAAACAGGTCATCCATACAGTGTAAAATCATACCCACCATACCACCATAACAGGGGTCACATAAAAGTCCACCCCACCAAACCACCATATACCACAACATGCCTACTCCTGCCCCCATAATAATCCCCATCCCAGTACCCATGATAACATGCCACCAGCAGTCCCCATATATCAGTGCCACCATCATGTCCACCATTTTTATGCCACCATACAGTCCCCCACCAAAACTTCCCACCATACAGTACCCCCCATAACAGTGCCAGCCATACAGTGTCCATCATATCAGTGCCAGCTATACAGTATGCAACATATCAGTGCCAGTCATACATCCCACCATAACGGCCATATTCTGCACTATAAAAATTTAAAAATACTATTGAAGTATGAGAAAGAGACACGATTTTTTGTTACCAGATGGCGAGGGCCACACAGACGGATAGTAGGGGCCTCGTCTTCCCCCTTTAAGGGAAAACGAAAAACAATTTTCCTTTCTTTTTACTCCAATAGGGGCAATAAACAAGAACAATTTTTTCCGTTTCCAAATTTAAATCTAGCACAAAATTACAGTCGCTAAAAATACACTTTGAGGGAATTCGCTGAACTTACTAATTTTTTTGGAACACCACTATCTATGGTATAGACCTCTTAAAAAAAAGGGGCGTCTGATTGGTTCTATGGCAAAAAGAAAGGGTTAACCCAAACTTTTTCATACTTTCCCCTTTTACAGTTTACGTATAAAAGTTTTTTTTTTAATGCAAAAACTTATCTTAAATTTGGTTTTTATTAAAAATTTATAATAAATATGATGGAAATACGACATTTTCGGGATCGCAATGCATCCAAAAATGGATTTTAAAGAAAGGGGTTGTTTTCTAAATAAGTTGGGAAAGCAATCAAACTTTTTAAAGCACGATAATAAATTTACTGATGAAAAATCATTTCCCCAAAAAGAAAAAAGGATGTTTAAAAGGGGAAAAGAAGGAAATTTGACTTCCGGTTCCGGGCGTGGCCGGGTGAGGCTTGGAACTCCCGCTACCCTCCTCATCTACCCCCAATCTCCGTTTAACGGCACAGCCCGCCCCCTAGGCATCGGAAAAACCCGCAACGTCCGGCGGCCACAAATTTAAAGTTTCCCCCTTTCGGGAGCAGCAACCGAAGAAGAATTTCCCCTGGGGCCCACACACCACGAGGTAGCAAAAATTGGGGAAGCCCGCCCCCACTGACGAACAGTGCACTGGGTGAATAACTCTACCCCATCACCCTTTGGCCTTCCCCCCACGCCCTCTAAAGAGCTCCCACCGGACCAGCCATAGACATAAGCTTTTGGCACTGGAGGTGCCAAGAAATATTGCCCCTGAGTTTCAGCCCCCATTGAAGCCGCAATACAGGCTCCATCAGCAAAGTTCAACAGACCTGCAGGCCCACATGCGAGGCTGGGGGAGTGGAATATAATTTGCAGCAACTAAAAGCTGATAATAAACAACGCAATCAAACTCTCAACATGCCATAAAAACCACAGGTCCTATGATCGATAGAGGCCAGAAACCCCCCAAGTAACCGGGTTAGGGGGGCCTCCGAAGGGGTAAACATCTGATCTTCAGACTATGCCAGTCCATTCTCCCCCAAACTGGCATTAACCAGGTGCCATTGAGCGGGCGCAAAAATCGGTCCAAGCCCCACAAAGCCCCAGAAGCGTTCGCATAAAAAGCAGCCCCTCCACAGTCATCATTAAGATCTGACTATAAAAAAGCGAAATCCTAAGCCTACCCAAGCTAAAAACCCCCCCTAATGCTGGCGGGTCAAAAGTATTGCTCTTTGAAGTTTTCCCAGGGGGGATTCCCCGGGCGCCCCCACACTTTTAGCAAAACTGCACCTCCTTTTTAAACAAAGATCCGCTTTCAGATTTTGTACCCAGCTCATAAAGGGTGCTCCCCCCAAAAGGCAGCCCCAAAAGTACTACATACAGCCAAAACCAAAAAGAAGACCTTCAGCTCCTCACCAGACCAAGATCCTCACCATCATCTCACCCAGCCTCACCTGATGAGTCTACTCCCTCACTAACATCCTTGAAAAAGGGGGTTCCCCACATTGAAAAACGATCTAGGAATCTCGCCCTTTTGGCCCAGACACCCTCCACTCACCCACCGAGGAACTTTGGTCTCGCCTCCTGACTTTTTGCACCACAAGGGGCGTGAGTAACCCTATCCTTCGCATCTTTATTAAAAAGGACGTCTACGCTAGTTGGGGCGAAAGGACTGACTGCCTAGCCCGAGAAATTTCATGGCACCAAAGGGACAGCCTTTCGGCCACAATTGTTTCTTTTACAGCTTTGGCCCCCGTTAGGCTTTGATCCATTTAGCCATCCAGGGTTGTTATTTACCTTTATTCTGTCTTTCTATATTTTACTTCAATTCTCTGGTTTATAGCTCATTCCTTGGGGACTACTGAGTTACGAAGAACACTTGATAAGCAGGGAGTCACAATCTTCCCTTTATCTGGCAGGAGGGAGGAGATTGCAGTAAAATTCTCTACTTTTTCCAGAGCGCTTCCCGAGTGCCAGAAAAAAGAGAAGTCCCATCACACAGAAAGAGAGTCTGAGGAATTAATCCCTAACTCTCTGTGTATTGAATCTTAATTTGTTTTATTATTGTACTGTTTCGTGCACTTTAACCTTATTTCCCTTTTTGAGGTATAACATCTTAAAGACGGACAGTCTTGCTTACATAGTTTGTGAAACAGTGTTGGCCCTTTAGGAACCGCTCCCTTTCAATACCTACCTTCACCCTTCCTCTTCCCAAACACGAGAGTCATCACATGGAACATTAAAGGGCTTCGATCCCCCAATATGCGGATACGGGTGCTGCGTCACTTAAAGAAGCTGCGTACAGACATAGTTCTCCTTCAGGAGACCCATTTGAAATGGGAGGATTTCCATCGCATGCACAAAATGTGGGTGGGCCATGTATTCGGTTCTCCTGCAGTGGAGGGGAAGGCTGGTGTCCTCACCTTGGTTCATAAAAACTTTCCCTTTTCTTTAATATCCCATGACTCGGACCAAGAAGGGAGATGGTCGCACTTGACCAATCGCACATAACGGTACCCAAACTAATCTACTTAACGTCTATAGGCCTAATACCCGAAGTGCCCCCCTTTTTTTCCAAGCTGGCAGCCAGGATCCACGAGCATCCTGACTTATCCTGGATAGTGGGTGGTGACATGAACACCATTGCAGATGAAGTCCTTGATAGGAAAAGAAACCTCGCATCTTCCCCCCGGGTGACACACCCTCTGCAGACTAAAACTGGGGTCCTTCAGTTGTTCATGGACACTACTGGGACACGGGATGGTTGGAGGGACCTCCATCCAGACTGCAAAGAATTCTCGTTCTATTCCCACGCCCAACAATCGTGGTCACGAATAGACTACATCTTCCTTTCGCCCGATCTTCATAAACGTCTAGTAACTTCTGAGATTTCAGATATGCTTATCTCAGACCATTCGCCGGTGGTACTCGAAATTGCTGATGTCTTTCCTAAAGGCACAGATTTCATATGGAGGTTTCCCTCTTACATGGCAAAGACTGAGGCATTTGCTGACCTCCTAAAGGGATGGTGGCTGAAGTTTGCAACTATCAACACTGAGCACTCAGCTAATGCCTCCCTCTTCTGGGCCACGGCTAAGGCGGTTCTTCGGGGCCGAATCATAGCCCACACCTCGGCCTACAGGCGCAAACTTAATGAGGAATTTAGGGCAGCAACAGAACAGACGAGGGCGACGTACAAAAAATTCCTTTTAGACCCCTCCGCAGAGAACAGAAAGAATTGGGAAAGTGCCAAAAGGATATTTGATCTATGGCTGGGACGCAAGGAGGAAATTCAGCGCTCTCACATGAAGTCTAACATGTTTCGATATGGGAACAAAGCAGGGCGGATATTGGCCAGACTTCTCAGAGGCCCTTTTGGGCCGTCGCATATCCCCTCTCTTCGCACCCCGCAGGGGCAGGTTACCTCCGACCCTCACCTGATAAATGACTCTCTTAAAACTTTTTATCAGCATTTGTATTCCGCAGACTTAGAGCCTGCTCCAACTGTGACAGATGGGGGTCGAGAGTTCCTGTCCTCCTTCTCTATCCCTAGGCTCTCCTCTGACCAATTGGAGTTCCTTAATGCAGAAATAACAGCCCAGGAGGTCCAATCGGCCATTCGTCAGCCTGCCACAGGAAAAGCCCCAGGCCCCGACGGGTTTTCAGGAGAACTTTACAAAATCTTGATCGAGCCCTTAACCCCTCTGCTGACTGAACTCTTCAATCAGATAATAGCAGATGGTGCAATTCGGCCTGAATCCAAAAACGCATATATAAAGGTGATCCCCAAGAAAGGCAAAGACCCTCTGTCACCGTCCTCATACCGACCGATCTCTTTAATTGACATTGACCAAAAGCTCCTCTCTAAGATCATGGCGGATAGATTGGCTCAGCTTTTGCCATCCCTCATAGCCCCCACTCAGAAAGGATTTATCAAAGGCCGGGCCGCAGTGGGAAACCTATGTAAGGTACTGGCAGTGCTGGAGAGTGTGGGGCATGCTTCCCCTCCCACCGGACACTCTGTCCTGGTTGCGATTGATGCTGAAAAAGCATTTGACAATGTCCGGTGGGAGTGGCTGTGGCTGGTGCTAGATCGTATGGGACTAAAGGGGAATTTTAAAACTCTTCTCTCGGCCATATACCACAACCCGACCGCCCAGGTTCATACCCTGGGACACCTGTCCCAGAGATTCCCACTTCACAAGGGTGCTCGACAGGGATGCCCCCTCTCCCCCCTCCTATTTGATATCGCACTAGAACCCTTAGCAAGATACCTAGAGGAATCTGACTTGTTCACTGGGATAACTGTCGGCAGGAGCCAAGTTAAGTTGTCCCTCTTTGCAGACGACCTGCTCCTCTTTGTATCTGACCCGATGCAGCATCTGCCGAAGATCTTCGCTTTTTTCGAAAGCTTTGGTAGATACTCTGGTTACAAAATTAACGCCTCTAAGAGTGAGATTTTGGAACTAGGTTCTCCTCTCCAGAAAGCAGCTTGGCAGGGACTAGGCCTCGGCATTCTCCCAGTGAACTCTCATATAACCTATCTCGGGATTAAAATAGGAAGGACCCCTAGTACCATCTACAATTTAAATTTCCCCCCTCTGATTAAAAAAATAGCTAGCGATCTACGCGGCTGGCAAGGCCTCCCCCTCTCATTATCGGGCAGATGTCATGCAATTAAAGGAGTTGTCTCCCTACAGAGTTTCACAGAATGCATGAATGAAATACTCTGTCACTTCCTGGTTCAGACTGACTCATTTGCATACAGCTCTGTGCTCCTTGCTTTCAGTTGCTAATTAGATCAGATTAACTAAGAAGCTTTTCAAACTGCTCTCAGAAGGTTTTATCTGATCCCCAAAACAAAAGCCCTAATTACAGTTCTGTTTATTTTACATAAATCAAGCTTTTTACTGCTCAGCAGCAGGGACACTGCTGAGACCTGTGTGATGATATCACTCACTGTTATCTCATTGAACAAACAGCAGGGGGAGAATTGTTTACAGGTTGGTTACTGAGGGAACTGAAATAGCCAGGGAGGTCATAAATTCACTAGTATCTCCTTAGGGAAAACAGAGGAACAAAGCACTATATTTGGAAAATGTCTTTATATTGTGTTCCCTACACTTTGAAAGCTATTCTTTGTAGCGAGACAACCCCTTTAAGATGATCTGCTTTCCGAGACTGTTATATCCCCTTCAAACACTCCCTCTATTACTAAGGCATGATGATATTAACAAGCTCCATTCGTCTTTCTCTCAATTTATTTGGGCAGGCAGGAAACCTCGTATAGCGCTCAGTAAACTCATGCTCCCTGTTGCCGCAGGCGGGCTCAACCTCCCTAACGTCCGATTTTATAATTTGGCATGTTTGGCGAGACATGTCTTGGACTGGATGGGAGAAACGAGCCGATATTCAAACTTTGACCTAGAAAAGGGATTAATGCACCCTTGGCACCCCCGGGCCCTACTCCACACCAAACTCGCATATATTCCCCCATGGATTAGGAACTCTCTCCTGCTTAAGGACACAATTGCTACCTGGAAACATTTCCGCAAACTGCTCAAACTCCTCATTCTGATGTCTAAACAGCTACCCCTCTGGGGTCTCCCGGAATTTCCTCAGGGCAGCTCTAATCCTATGTTTGGGCTGTGGAGGGAGAGGGGGATTGGGTACACAGAGCAGCTAATGCACATGGAGGAAAAGCGCTGGCTGACCCCTACTGAATTGAGGGAGAGATTCCAACTCCCACCAATCCATGTTTTCCTGGCAATGCAAGTTTTGTCCTTCTGTAAATCCCGGTTTAGGGACCTGTCCAGGCTCTGCTCCTCTAATAGTTTTGACTTGTTCATGAAGTGCCGTGACACATCCTTTTCCCTTTCACGTATCTACGCGGTTTTGAGGGGATGGAGCTTGGAATCAGGTGGAGGCTCCCCCTTCACAAAATGGGAGCGCACGCTGGCAGATCCGGATATAACGGACAAAATCCTGGTGGGGCTCCGTATCGTCCGTAGGGAGGTGATCTGTGAATTGTGGAGGGAAACTCACTTTAAAATAATCCACAATGCTTACTATGGGTTCAACCTCCCCCCCTTCACAGAAATTCCCAGAGAGAAGTCAAGTATGTCCAAAATGCCAGCTGCCCTCCACGAATATGTGGCATGGGATCTGGTCGTGCCCCCTCACTCAAGTTTTTTGGGATACATTTATTGTATATGTCCAAAATCACTGGCATATCACCCTAGCTAAAAACCATGACCTGTTAATTTTCCACTACACGGGACCTCCAGACGACTCTAGGGGGGAAAGTACCCCCATTCCTGCTCAGGTATCTATCCCAAGCACAGTACATATAGCGATCCTGATTGCCAAACGCTGCCTCTTGCTTTATTGGCTGAAATCACAGACTCCGCCGTTATCACTTGTAGTAGAAAACATGAAGCAATACTTGGTTGCTGACAGGCTGGAGGCAGAAAGGCAGAAGGAGCTACGTACAGGGAAATTTTTTAAGCGATGGAAAACATTTATCCTCTCTCACCTTCCCAAAGAAGAGAGAGCTCAACTGATGACCTCTTTCAAATACACGGGATGGTACGCACGAGAAGCCCATTCGTTCTCCCTGGGTGCCCTGGAGCAACATGTCTCCCCTTCCACTAGCTCTGGGACTCCACCCTGATATACCTGGCATATGATGGATGCCTCTCCCCCCCCTCCTTACGCTGCCCCTAGCTATCTTTCTGTACAACACTTGGGTCGAGGGCAGGTGTAAAAACTACACTGTAATAGATAAGCAAGACTGTCATGACAATGTAGATTAATGCTTTTCTTGCGGATCCCCGCGAACTAAGATCCCATTTATCTATTTCAATATACCTCTTTTGTTCTATTAAACACAACACTATGTATTTTGTTTTCTCCTTTTATTCCCCCATAAATTGTTGCCAAAGATTGGATATCGTTAATGTATTTCCACATATCTGTATCTCCGCAAGCTTGTAAACTGTAACTAAGCACTTGTGGTGACATGGTGTCAATCATTACTTGAAAACTGGCTGTACTTACATTTTTGATTTACATCTGTGTTTAATGCCTTTTTATTGTTGATGTATGCATCTTTCATTGAAAACTCAATAAAACATGTTTTAAAAAAAAAAAAATTGAAGGAAATGGTTAAATATAGGGACTGTCCCTCCAAAATAGGGACACTTGGGAGGTATGCACAACACTAACGACTCATGCATGAAAACTGTTGCAGTCTAAGACTTTTCTTGTTGCCCATAGAAACCAATCAGATTGCCCCTTTCATTTTTTCAGAGCATTATATGAAATGAAAGGGGACCTCTGATTGGTTGCTATAGGCAACAAAGAAAGTCTTAGACCTGGATAGTTTTCATACATTGTCTATTGTTCTCGGGAAGATAAGCGGACCCCAGAGGAGTCTGGCAACAGTCTTCTTTTGTTTCTCATTCAGAACACATGTACTCTCAGCTGAGCATCCATGTGTGTGGAAGGAGCAGGGAAGACACCTGTTTTACCAAACCACCTATCTCATATGGATGGTCAGCTTTGCATTTTTGGTGCAGTTTTTAAAGTCAAAAGAGTGAATCCAGAAAAATAATGGAAGGAAAGGGAAGAACTTTCATGTTTCCCCTTTTTTGTATGCTCTCCTGCATTTAGCTTAAAAAACTGATTAAAACTGCATGTGTGAATTCAGCCTTAGGCCATGTCCCCACGGCACCGGTTTGCGGACGGTTTTTCAGACGGTTTGAGGTTTTGCAAACCGTCTGAAAAAACGGCCGCAAACTTTTACATGGGCCTCAATGGAAAACCCGTGCAGCAGTCCTCGAAAAACATTGTACATGTTCATTCTTCCGTCCTGTGCCGTGGGGACGCGCACCTAGATGCCATTTGTGCAAATCAAATGAGATATTGGGCTGGTTCATGACATCACAACTCACCTGAAAGTTATGTCTGAGGTTAGAAGATGACTGTACACAGTACAGAGGGTGAGGTAAGGAAAAGTCAACTGCTGCCATCTGACTCGTTTTTGAACACACCACCACAAGCACCCTATCTGATCAATGTGGCATCTCCAACATTTCTAATAACAGAGACCTGTGATTGGATACAGAAGGTCAGGTTGACTGCCTTGATATCAGTTTACTATAACAGTGTACATGGTCAACTTGAGTCTCGTTTCATTTTTATTTTCATGTGGCCAGGGCTCTCTTGTGTCTTAGTTTGTTATATAATTTTTTATGTATGGTATTTTGTTCGCTCTTTGAATTCCCTTTACACCAGAGTTCTGTAGAATAAACTTGTTACAGAAAAATAATAATAATTGTAACTTGGGCGTGTTGACGTTGGTGCTGATAGGCGTTGAAATAGCTTTAACAGTGTGATGCAGCGTGTATGACTGTTCTTCTTAGGTCATAATAACAGGGCGTGTAGAGCCAATACACAAGTTCGGCTCAGGCACCACCATTTACCTGGTCTGCTGTTCTTCTGCAGGTGATACATACAGGGCAGTGTAGAGCCAATACCACAAGTCTGGCTCAGGCACCACCTTTACCATGGTCTGATGTTCTTCTGCAGGTCATACATACAGGGCAGTGTAGAGCCAATACCACAAGTCTGGCTCAGGCACCACCTTTACCCTGGTCTGGCTGTTCTTCTAGCAGGTCATACATACAGGGCAGTGTAGAGCCAATACACAATCTGGCTCAGGCACCACCTTTACCCTGGCTGGCTGTTCTTCGCAGGTCATACATACAGGGCAGTGTAGAGCCAATACCACAAGTCTGGCTCAGGCACCACCTTTACCCTGGTCTGGCTGTTCTTCTGCAGGTCATACATACAGGGCAGTGTAGAGCCAATACCACAAGTCTGGCTCAGCACCACCTTTACCCTGGTCTGGCTGTTCTTCTGCAGGTCATACATACAGGCTCGGTGTAGAGCCAATACCACAAGTCTGGCTCAGCACCACCTTTACCCTGGTCTGGCTGTTCTTCTGCAGGTCATACATACAGGGCAGTGTAGAGCCAATACCACAAGTCTGGCTCGGCACCACCTTTACCCTGGTCTGGCTGTTCTTCTGCAGGTCATACATACAGGGCAGTGTAGAGCCAATACCACAAGTCTGGCTCAGGGACCACCTTTACCTGGTCTGGCTGTTCTTCTGCAGTCATACATACAGGCAGTGTAGAGCCAATACCACAAGTCTGGCTCAGGCACCACCTTTACCCTGGTCTGGCTGTTCATCTGCAGTAAATAAAAACAGGACAGAGAACAGCCAATACAACAAGTCTGGCTCAGGCACCACCTGTACCCTGGTCTAGGCTGTTTTCTGCAGGTCATACATACAGGGCAGTGTAGAGCCAATACCACAAGTCTGGCTCAGGCACCACCTTTACCCTGATCTGGCTGTTCTTCTGCAGTCATACATACAGGGCAGTGTAGAGCCAATACCACAAGTCTGGCTCAGGCACCACCTTTACCCTGGTCTGGCTGTTTTTCTGCAGGTCATACATACAGGGCAGCGTAGAGCCAATACCACAAGTCTGGCTCAGGCACCACCTTTACCCTGGTCTGGCTGTTCTTCTGCAGGTCATACATACAGGGCAGTGTAGAGCCAATACCACAAGTCTGGCTCAGGCACCACCTTTACCCTGGTCTGGCTGTTCTTCTGCAGGTCATACATACAGGGCAGTGTAGAGCCAATACCACAAGTCTGGCTCAGGCACCACCTTACCCTGGTCTGGCTGTTCTTCTGCAGGTCATACATACAGGGCAGTGTAGAGCAATACCACAAGTCTGGCTCAGGCACCACCTTTACCCTGGTCCTGGCTGTTCTTCTGCAAGGTCATACATACAGGGCAGTGTAGAGCCAATACCACAAGTCTGGCTCAGGCACCACCTTTACCCTGGTCTGGCTGTTCTTCTGCAGGTCATACATACAGGGCAGTGTAGAGCCAATACAACAAGTCTGGCTCAGGCACCACCTTTACCCTGGTCTGGCTGTTCTTATGCAGGTCATAACATACAGGGCAGTGTAGTAGCCAATACCACAAGTCTGGCTCAGGCACCTCCTTTACCCTGGTCTGGCTGTTCTTCTGCAGGTCATACATACAGGGCAGTGTAGAGCCAATATCACAAGTCTGGCTCAGCACCACCATTACCTGGTCTGGCTGTCTTCTCAGGTCATACATACAGGGCGTGTAGACCTATAGGACAAGTCTCTCGGACCCTTTACCTGGTCTGGCTGTTCTAACTGCTCTGCACCTAGATTTGGCGTCAAAGAATCATAAATGTGTCTACTTCTATGAATGTGGTGCGACACCCCCAGAACACTCCTAATCTTTGGCGCATTAAAAAGGGTTGTGCCGGCGCTCATCGCGCCAAAGTTTGGAATGTGACTGTTCATACGTCTATAGAACAGGTCTACTAAAGCTTTCTGGCACTAGATAACTGGCACAGCCCCATTCGTACATATTGCCCTTAGACTTTAAAAACATACACACACACAACACTGTTGTCATACATCTTGACTCATCTCTTAAACCATATTAGAGCTTGCACCATAAAGTGGTTGACTCATGAAGACAACCCCTATTCATATGCCGTAAAATCATATGTCCCTGTCAGGGGCGTAACTTAAAGCTCTAGGGCCCCAATTAAAAATATATAAAAGGGCCCCTGCCTACCATGTTCCACTGATAATACTAGTGTCGTCGTATGTGACCGAGGGTCCTTTGGACCCCCTCAGGCTCTTTGGCCCGGTAGCAACTGCTACCTCTGCATCCCCTATAGCTACGCCACTGGTCCCTGTGCTAAGGGCCAAAATGGAGAGATGCTTGAGCTGTCGTTTTCTACATGAACATCCATTTATCTGAATGGCCACTATGTAATAGAACATTTCCCCTCTTGTGCTGCTATAGGGAATATGCCTGACTGGAGGTAGCTTCTCTGACAGAACTTGGAGTTTACCAGAGGTACCAGGATCAGGACCAAAGGTGATCGACGTCTCTGATAGCACAGCCCCTTCAAAACCTGTTTGTTGTAAAAAGGATTGCTAAGAAGGTTAGCTTCTAGGAGGCTTCAGCATACACAGGATACTGAGTTCCTAGTATCTGTCCATTTCCTTAATAGAGCTTATAAACAAGATAAATGATTTTTAATAATGAAGTCTTTTTCTAGTGGCATCTAACTAGGGTTCAATTCAGATCAATAACCAAAGAAGCATTACAAAGAGCAGCGTAATCATTACAGTTTCTTCCAGCGTCAAGTGTTTTAGAAGCACAGTGGATTAATCCAGACACATGGTAATTCAAAAGCATCGATCGTATCAGTACAATGCTTGTTACTTCTGCTCATTACAAATTAGGTACGTTTCTATCAATTCTCTGACAAGTCCGATATGCAGTAGAATCTGTACAGGACCTCTCTGCAATTACTTCTGAAGCCTACATGGTCACAGAAATGAACATGAAAAGGGTTTTTCAAGACTTTAAAAAATCTGCCTTTCACCTCTCACTGTGCTTAAATAAAATATTAACCCATACTTACCTCTCCCATCACCACCGTTCCAGCGCAGCCAGAGATCCGGTATCCTTCCCCCATCCCTCACTGATGACATCGCATTCATAGATCACATTTTGCTGCAGCCAATCACTGACCTCTGTGGTCACATGCTGTACATGCCATGACGAAGAACACTATGGTTCAAAATGCGTAAGCGCTTCTTGTTTGTCTGTATTTTTCACAATTAATATTATTTGATATTTTTTAACCGTATCTTGCTAGATATCCCATTTTGTGCTTGAAAACGGAAGACTTTATTGAAAAGTGATCCGTGCAACATTGTTTCAGCTGCTTTCAAAGGAGCAGGGTGAGCTGGCTTTAGGCAGGGTCACCTTATCCATTGGGCACATTAGACAATTGCCCAGGGGTTACACAAGCATAGGGGCCCCAGGAGGTAAATATGTGTAGGTCGAGGCTGCTTATTTAACTGTTTGTGTGTTCTTAGAACGTGCAAACAGTTGAAAACCATGCAGGCTGCCTGCAGGACCTCAAATGGGTGTCTCAACATAGGCACGGTGATGTTTCAAGTGTACTTGGATATAGCTAGAGGCATGGTCTGGTGTATAGTCATGTATTTGGGCAGGGCCCACTGCACTGCTATGCCCAGAGGTCCATAGTTCTGTTAAGATGGTCCTGGCTTTAAAGGGAACCTGTCACATAGATTATGCCCCCCTTGCTGAGGACAGCACAAACTAGTGTCAGACCTGCTGTTCCCAGCATTGTGCCCCTTATTCTGTAAGATGCTGGGTTTTAGAGTTTTTTTACCCCTAAATCTGGTTCATGAGCAGGTGTTAGCTCCACCCACCAAAGGCTAGCTCCCCCCACATGACAGTTATTCACATGTTTCTACTATTCAAAGTAATACACTCACGGCCACTTTATAGGTACACCTTCCAACTGTCTTTAAAACAACTTAATTTCTAATCAGCCATCACAATACGGCAACTCAGTGCATTTAGGCATGTAGACATGGTCAAGACAATCTCCTGCAGTTCAACCGAGCTTTCAGTATGGGGAAGAAAGGTGATTTGAGTGCCTTTGAACGTGGCATGGTTGTTGGTGCCAGAAGGGCTGGTCTGAGTATTTCAGAAACTGCTGATCTCCGGGATTTTCCCACGAAACAACCATCTCTAGGGTTTACAGAGAATGGTCCGAAAAAGAAAAAACATCCAGTGAGGGGCAGTCCTGTGGGCGGAAATGCTGTTGATGCCAGAGGTCAAAGGAGAATGGGCAGACTGGTTCGAGCTGATAGAAAGGCAACAGTGACTCAAATAGCACCCGTTACAACCAAAGGTAGGCAGAAAAGCTCTCTTGAACGCACATTTCGGCGAAGACCACACGGGTGCCACTCCTTTCAGCTAAGAACGGGAAATTTGAGGCTCCAATTTGCCAAGCTCTTTCGAAATTGGACAGTAGAAGATTGGAAAAAAAAACGTTGCCTGGTCTGAGGAGTCTCGATTTCTGCTGCGACTTTCGGATGGTAGGGTCAGAATTTGGCGTCAACAAACATGAAAGCATGGATCCTCCTGCTTGTATCAAGGGTTCAGGCTGGTGGTGGTGGTGTCATGGTGTGGGGAATATTTTCTTGGCACTCTTTGGGCCCCTTGGTCCCCAATTGAGCATCGTTGCAAGACCTTGTGAATCTATGCCACGAAGAATTGAGGCAGTTCTGAAGGCAAAAGGGGGTCCAACCCGTTACAAGCATGGTGTACCTAATAAAGTGGCCGGTGAGTGTAGGTTTATCAGTTGAGGTGGGTGGGGCTAGCTACCGATTGGCCGGGTTTGAAATAAACTGACGCTTTGAATGACTCTTCGAATGACTCTTCTGGCTGAAAACTGCAGATTTGAGCATTAAATACATGAAAACTCAGGGACCTTACAGAATAAGGGACACAGTGCTGCAAACAGCAGGTCTGACACTAGCTTGTGCTGTCCTCAGCAAGGGGGGCATAATCTATGTGACAGGATCTCTTTAAGTACTGTGTTTCAGTCCTGGCTCTAGTCCCTTGTTCTCCTTGCAGTTTATGGAGTGTTTTCTGGTTGCAATCCAGCTTTCTTTCTCTGCTCCTCAATTTGGTACCACGTCCTCTCTTGGCTTTTGACCCTGGTTCGCTTGACTACTCTGTTACCCCTGTCTTCCCTTATTCGTCCTGTCAGTCTTCCCATTTGCATCTGTTTTCCTACATCTCTCTTGTGAGGCAAGCTGGGTCTCTTGCAGCCAAGTCCATCCTGCTTTGCAGTAAGCTCTGGTGACCACTAAGAAGGAGCCTAAGGCTATGTTCACACGGCTGATTTGGGGACGGATTTCAGTCCGTATTGCGCACAAATAAGGCTGAAATCCGTCCCTGTCATTACGGTAATCCACAGATCTCATAGAGAACTATGGATTACGTCTCCTCGCACAATACAGCGAGCGGGGAGAAAGTGACATGCACATTATCTAGGCGGGATACGCGCCGTGGATAATGAAAGTCTATGGGGCCGCCGAGCCCCGCCCCCGTACACACGTCGTAATTGTGGGCGAAATCTGTCCCGCAATTATGGCGTCAATCAGCCGTGTGAACATAGCTTTAGGGTGCGTCCATATGGCAGTATGTAAATACCGGCCGGATTCTGATTAAAGAATCTGGCCGGTATTTTGACATCTTGTACGTGGTTTTGGGGGACGGTTCTGTCTTGGGTTTGTGGATTCGCCCGTCCCCCTCAACCACCGACATGTTCATGTTCTGCCCGAAAACCTGGCGACAGAATCTACATGTTCTAAGTTTTTCAGACCGCCGGCAGTGTAAAAAACCGTCTGGCAGAAAATTCATTCAGTGGGGATTGCTGAACGGATTTTCTATTGAAGTCAATCAGGATGGTTGACAGTCGGTTTGGAGACCGGGAAGTAAGTATGAGTTTTCTCTTCTATTTTTACTTATATCCCAAAAGACAAACGAGCAATGTTAGGGCGGTGTACAGGAAGTAAATAGGGAAATGTGGAAAGTAAGACGGTGTGCAGGAAGTAAATAGGGAAATGTGGAAAGTAAGGCGGTGTACAGGAAGTAAATGGGGAAATGTGGACAGTAAGGCGGTGTGCAGGAAGTAAATGGGGAAATGTGGACAGTAAGGCGGTGTGCAGGAAGTAAATGGGGAAATGTGGACAGTAAGGTGGTGTGCAGGAAGTAAATGCGGAAATGTGGACAATAAGGCGGTGTGCAGGAAGTAAATGGGGAAATGTGGATAGTCAGGGCGTGTATAGGAGGTAAATGTGGAAATGTGGACAGTAAGGCAGTATGCAGGAAGTAAATGGGGAAATGTGGACAGTAAGGCGGTGTGCAGGAAGTAAATGGGGAAATGTGAACAATAAGGCGGTGTGCAGGAAGTAAATGGGGAAATGTGGACAGTAAGGGGGTGTATAGGAGTTAATTAGGGAAATGTGGATGCTTCTTAGTGGTAAGGGGCTGCTCTGGAGGTACAAGGGGAATTGTGGAAGCTTGTCAGTGAAATGAAAGGCACAATTAGGACACTAAAATGGGGGTACTTTTACTGTGTGGGGCACTAACTGGCTAGCACTATTGTTTTCAGGGGTGATAGCCAGCCATGGCTGGAAGAATTCATCATGGCAGTCTGTGCTGGAGAGAAAGAAAAGGGAGAGCTAACGACTGCAATCAGCAAAGACAACTGTGAGTCCAGTACTTTTCCACTAAAATACTTTTACTGTAGTGTTTATTGTATCTTAAAAATTACACTTAAAAGCAAAAAGAATGTAAGAATGCATGTTTTTTTTCAAAGGTGACTTTGATCAAGAAATGGACATATTATTTTTTTAAAAAGTGTACCTTTTTTGGATGCGTTTTTCCAAATGTGGTTTTTTTTTATTGTTTCGTTAATGTACTGCAAAAAGACCATATGTAATTGCACCCTGATATGTCTAAAAATGTTTGTCTAAGTGGATTATATTAGAATGAAATCTTTGCACTGGGCCCACCAATGTGTTAAAACGGCCCTGGGTGTGAAGTGTGTTTATATAGTGATCATAAATCCAGGTATTGAAGCTTTGTGTCAATGACTGGAATGCTCCTATCAGCTTTTATGCACAGATTTTTCTCTTCCTGCCATGTATTAAATTACCTTTTAGCATTGAGCCATTTAAATCGGTCATAGTGGGGCTTGGTTCAAAGAGATGCTTACTTATGAGGCTGTTGAGGATTGTGTATCTCTGTAGATTCATCCTAGATTGCAGTTTTTCTTAGTTTCCCCAGTGTATATTCCATCAGGGCACATTGTACACTGTATCATGTACAATGCATTGGAGGTTGAGCATGAAAATGTGATTGATTTCCTAGTCCCATTGTGTGGTGGATATGAGGACTGTGCTTCTTGGTAGGACATGGGGGCAGGTTTTTCATTTTATGTTGTTACAAGGCAAGGTGCCAATCGATGGTGATGAGAGGACACTTTAAAGGCTGTTTGTGAGTGGAGAGGTAAATCTAGGAATAGTTCATATACTCTATTGTCTTTTTGACATGTGGCGCATTACACTCTATGCCTATACAAAGTTTGGCGCATTGAGCTCTATGTAATGCGCCAAAAATCTTCATACGGTCATATTCTACACTCTACTATATCTATTTAGAACTGGAGTGTCGGCGCCAAGTAAAAAAAAGTACGAATACGAATACATACATGTCGCCCATAGTCTCTGGATACTGCTGTTCCTTCTTGTCACATGGTCACCACTGACTCTCAGGGGTGACGCATTGAATGCAGGTATGTGCACAGAAGCTGCCCCCAGCACCTCCCCCCTCCCTTCTGGAGTTTATAAAGCAAAATTACAATCCCCACCTGCACTCCTCCCCCACATTAACCCCTTCACCTGGTTCCCGGGCAGTCTGTAGCAGCACAATAGGTGGAGGCAGCAGGAGTCTGGGCTGTAGCTGTGTATTGCAGGCTGGCTGGCAGTGTGTCACTCCCCTCTCCCTCCCGTTCTGTCCCGACTCCTTCACTTCAGCGTCTTTACAGGAGGGGGGAGGAGGGCCCGCAGCATGCAGAAGAAAAGTCCGTGAAGCTGCCTCTTGCTGGGGACTGCTGCTCCTGCTCCCCCTGCTCTGCCCGGACTCACAGTGAGTGATGACAGGCAGCCTCGTCTCACAGGACCTGCCGGCAGTGAACTGTATTTACCTTTATTGCCGGCAGGCCCAGGAACGGAACTACCAGGCTAGCAGACAAAGTTGCAGGTGCTACGGGGCCCCCTAAGGAGGCGGCCCGTAGCAATTGCTACGTTTGCTACCCCCGTAGTTCCGCCAGTGAGTGCAGGTATATGTTTTTCCCACAACAAAAGTAATTGAGTATGAACCTGATCAGCTGTAGGGTTGACTCTGTTTCTAGACTGTTTTTCCAAGGAAGTACTGGCATGCGGCTATGCCATCTTCATAGGGTACCTTAGAGTACAGAGACTCCACATCCTTGGTTCCCAGTATTGTTCCTTCTGGTAGTGGACCTAAGGTTTGCACAGAGTGTCTGTGGTATCCGAGTTATAACTGGGTGTATGTCTCACTAAAGATTGTAGCCAGATACGTGTATCGCTGCACTGTTGCCGTTCTTTTACTTATATGTATATGGACTAATAATGATAATCTAACATTTTCTCCTTGTCATTTGCTTTCTATATCATAACTTTTTTGATATTGTAATATTGGTGATTGATCAATATAATATACTTAGTTGGTGTAATTTGGTGTATTGGTATTTTTGCATCACATGCACAGTGTCTTTCAGTCTCTGACTTTAGAAGGGAAGTGTATGGAGTGTTTTTCATGTTTTTCTCTGGCCTGGTCTGTTTTTGGAACATTTGTATTTTGACTAGTACAACATATCTATGGAGGTGCCATCTTTACATGTCCATTCTTGTTGTGGTTGTTCATATGACTATAGTTGACATGTAGATTCACATTCCAAATATAATAGTGGTGCCCGCTTTTCATTGCTATATTCAGATGGCACAAATACACAACCACATCAGTAATCTACAAAGCAAATGGGCTGTAACTGTTTTGGTCGAAAATGTTTGACTGCTGCAAAGTTTATGTGGCGGTGATATCTTACTGCACCGTGTTATCTGATTGTAAGAAACAACAAAAACCATTGAAAAAGTTAAGAAAAATTTCTGTATCACAGAATCATAATTCATTAATAATCAAGTTAAACTTTGTTATATCTGTATGTCCAAAAAACCCAGTTGGGAAGGACATGTACAAATACTAACCAGGTTGAGATCGTAATAGACCAACCAGCTCCCCAGACAATTGGTACTTTTATAGTTTCATTAGACATAAGCTGATATTAGTGGTGGAAGCACTGGCCCTTGAGTTACGCTTTAGTGATGCACAAATCTGTAGCAATAAAACACAAGGTCAAGTGGATTTTATTGGCTAATGCATTGGGGCAATGATGATATCCATTTGACCTAACAGGGCAAATGGAATGTGGTTTGCACCTTTAGGATAGGATTAGTGTTGCTCAACTATGTCAGTGGTCTATTCAACATAGGTTCAACCAAAGTGGTAAAAAAAAATGTCATAATCGGGACATCCAAAACCAAAATGTTTCACTCTGACCACACTAATCCTAACCATAACCCAAACCCTAATTTGGGGTTAAAGTTACCCCAACATCACATGGGTAACCCTAATGTGGTGTTGGACCAAAAGTGATGTCAGTGCTACGAGAGCAAAAGCACCAGGGAGCAGGTAAGTAACCCATTCAATCCCAGTAAAAAAAATAAAATAAAAAAAAATAACCCCAATTTAGAGAATATCGCCAAAATCTATTTGGGGCAACCCAAATCACTCAGAATAAGGTTGAATATGACTTTAACCCGAATCTGAAGCGCAAAACCAGAGAAGATGTTAAATTATGTTGCTATTTTGCATTAGTTACCTCTGTGTATCCAGCCTTTTGGAACAAACTACCTAAAATATATTTAGAAAACCATAACTGGGAAAACAATACAAGAGCAGTTTATTTAAGAAATGCAAGAGAACTTTAATTAAAAAAAGTTAAGATACTGAAAAATAAGACTTGCAAAGAGTAACAAATCAGCCCGTAAAAGTGCTCTGCATGGTTTAGCAACCGAGAAGACTGCTCATGTACGTCAAAGATAACTGATATGTGCTATAAAATGCAAAGATAGGAATCAACCTTGTGTATAGAAAAACATTTGTGTTAGTACCAGAGGTAATTACTTGAGGAAGGTCCAGTTTACCTTACAAGAACCTGATCTCTGCACGTTTCTGCCTTTATGTTGACAAGATGATACTCTAGGACATTTTTACAGCAAGCTTACATTTGCTTATTTTAAATCAGATAAGAACAGTGCATATGCTCAAGATGCTTCCAGGTTATATCAATTTTAATTAAATCCACTATTGAGCAACAAAGAACCACAAAGTGATTTCCATAGGATGCCACTGGCCTCTGCAAAGAGACAGAGAAATGTACCACAGAATATATTCTAAACTATCCTCTGGGACCTCACCTATTGGGAGTAAGAGGATCTGACATCTGGTCCACCATATGAGGTGGACACTGCAATTAGATGGAGAGTGTATAGGAAGGCGTGCTTGTTTCACTTTATCTACAATACTTAAAAAAGTAAGAGCCGGGCCTGCATCATTCAATTTCCACTTGGATGCAGCCAATAAGTTCCTCACCTTTGAATAGAGGTTGAGAGAAACTCTGACAACACAGGGTGACATGTCCCATTAGGGCAATGCCATTTTTTTGGTGTATTTTGCCTAAAAGAAATATAGTCACTATAACCTGAAATATTATTGCTCTCTAGACCTGCATCCAGGTCCCTTTGAAATTAATTTGTAGACTTATCGGAGAACATTTTTATTGCAGTTGCTTAAAGAGGTATTTTCAGCTCACACTTGTGGTGTATCAACAGATGCACAGGTAACAATGTACAGGAGCACTTTTAACTAGGAAGTGAATAGAGTGTTAGACTGCAGTATTTCACCTCCATATCCGACTGTACAATTACTGCCAACTTATATACCTGTTACCAAGGATCTACAGGTAGTCACTGCATAAAGAGAAATCTTGGCTAAAATATAGCTTTTAATAAATTAATTTAAATAATGCAATGACCCCAATCACAAATACAATTAATTATCATATGATACTTCAAAAATATAATTCATGTATACATACAAAGAGGAAAGGTGGGTATAAACCCTACTCACCGTTTACAAGTCACACAGTCTGTGACATGGTGGCCAATCTTCAAAATTAAAGTAGATCCACACTATGTAGGAAAGTAATGAGTTTGTATACCCAAATCAAATCTATACTTTCCCTACAAGTACCCAACCTATTAAGTGGGGTAACCGCTCCAAAAAGGGCGGCTCCACTACATGGTAAGCCATATAAAGCCCTCACTCTATCTATACCCAGTCCTTTAAGATATAATTGATGCATTAGAAAAAAGTTCCAACGTGTTTCCCCTTATAAAGAAGGTTCATCAGAGGACAATAGATAGAAAAACAATAGCCTAAAGGCATTCCAAGATAATAGAAGACTCTCCTATATTTAACTTGGGATGCCTTTAGGTTATTGAACTTGAGTAGGAATATGGTATGTTTGACTATAGGACTATGAGCTGGAGATATTTATCCCATACACCTTATCATTACATTGTTTTAATCCATATTTAATTGGTTCAATATGGCAATTCAATTTTGATAAGTGTAAGAAAACTCGTTGTGTAGATATATGAATAGCAATGTTTTCAGGCTGAATTGTGATGGTGATAAAATGGAGATCTAAGAACTGGCTTCCAACGTGTATTTACCACCTGCATGTCTCAGCCAAATGACTTCTAGAGTCAGGGCTTGAAACGATGTTACATCTGGCTATGACACACCACACTGCTACTGGAAGTTTGGCATCTGCTCATCCACATGGCATCTGCCCATCTATTCTGTACAGCAACAGCACAGAGGAAGATGGGGGCCTGTGCTCCATTTCTGGGCCTGCATCTATTAGCCGTTAATTGCATTTGCTGTAAACAACTCATAATGTCTGAGATGGAAAGTCTCTCTAACCCCTTTAAAGGGTTGTCTCACTACAAAAAATTAGCTGTCAACATGTAGGGACCAGTAATTGAAGAGTTTTTTCAAATACTGCGTTTTTTTTTTTTGGCATGTTGAGGCGATAAGATAGATGTTATCAGCTCTGAGTGCACACAGGTTTCTCTACGTTAACGAGCTACTTTCCCCTGCTCTCTCTTATCTGATAGCAGGGATGATATCATCACAGGTTGGACTGCTTGCAGCTTGAGAACAGTGTGTTATTTCAAACAAAGAATTAGTCTCCTTTGTTTGTTTTCTTTGAGCTCTGTAGCTCTCTGCACTTATAGATAACATCTCCTGCTCTCATGTCAGTGCTATAAAAAGAGCTGTGAATGCTGAGCTGATATGCTAATCACTGCTTTAGAAACACACACAGCCTAAACATGAAGAGATAGGATGCATGATCTAAAACTGCTTCTGCCTCAGTGTAATAGCATGGTAAGACAACCCCTTTAAGCATTGAGATCAGTTCCGATAGCAGTGAAGACAAAGGTGGAGAGCTCATATTGTCCCTGTCTTTGTCAGTCCCAGTAACATGATCGCTGGGCTCACTAGGTAATAAAGAGTGCCTTGGGCCTAATAAAAGCCTCCAAGGCTGTCTAGTCACAAAATCTCTTATGGTATCTCAAATATGCCTATACAGATGCATGTGTATTTTTATCTGCATGGACAGTAATGTTCTGTCTTATAGACTCATGATTATACATTATGTTAAAAAAGAAAATGTTTAGACTATGTGTCCCTTTAGGGGACCTTAAAATGTTTTAAAAAGTCAAATAAACTGAAACAAATAATGTCAGAATGCAAAAAATACACTTTTTAAATAAAAATCAATTCTATTTAAAGTACAATGTATTTCCACAAAAAGCAAATGCAATGGTGAAATCGCTTTTATATGCATTGCACCACAGTAAAAAAAAAAAAACTTAAGTAAATACTATCATATGCTACCACCCAAAATCCTTCTAAAAAATCAACTCATCCCATAAAAAAATAAGGCCCCAAATAGCTATATTGACATTAACATTTTTTCTGCTGGGCCATCAGGAATCTAGGTTATATACATCATATTCTCCAGGGACCCCATCACCAAGTCAAAGGAAACTAAAACCGCAACCTACGTAACAGGTATGGAAAAGGTATGGATAATGATGCCATATATCAAAGAACACACATAGTAGTGCTGGTACTGCTAGAAAGCCACCAACTTCTTATCCCCTATGACAACGTACAGTGTTCTCGCACCTGAGTGAGCCAGTCAACCTCTGGGCCTCATGTCAGTTGCTATGGCTATTTATTAAGATAATACAGGCAGTACCCGGGTTACAAATGGGACAGGGACTGTAGGTTTGTTCTTAAAGGGGATTTATCGCTTCATCAGTTTGTCTGTTTCATTGTACTTGTTGTACAGTTTTTCAGCTCCTCAAATCTAGAGGCGTTTCTTCCCCTCCCAGCTCGCTCCCGAGTCAGTGTGTTTGTTTGCGATCAGTGGGGGGGGGGGGGGACAGCACATCCCTGCTCTTCCCCACCTCTCTGTCTGAGTCCACATGTCACTGTGTCGTTCCTCTCCCTATGCAGTATTATTTTGTTAGAGCTGTTTGTTTACATACCAAAGCCCTGCGTTCAGTCTAGACAGTCTTCTATGAACTCAGAGCACTGATCTCTTCTCCTCTCACAGCTGGAGGTTTGGTTCAGTTCAATCCAGTCTTCTATGAACTCATCCAGAGCAGCACAGATCTGTCTCCTTTCTATGTTTACACAAGGCACCGAGGCACAATTCTGCTGTTTTCTGATTGTAGAAGCAGCTGCAGTGTAAATGTGGAGCTAGTAGCTGTATAGAGTGAAATTGTTGCCGGCCCCTTACACGCAGCAGCATTAGGCACCGAGCACAATTCTGCTGTTTTCTGATTGTAGAAGCAGCTGCAGGGTTACTGTGCAGCTGCTGGCTGTGCAGAGTGAAATGTTGCCAGCCCCTTATTCTGAGTGAGAGAGGCAGGAATGCACGCTCCCCGTGAATACGACTGGGGGCCAGACAGAGTGTAAAGTAGTAGAGCCGTCAGCCAATGAAATTAAAGGATGTGGAATCTGACCGACACTGGGAAACAGTGTTTACAGAAAATGAAGATAAGGGAGACAGTGAAAACAAGACAGTTTTGCAAATGACATCCAATTGCAAAGTTGCTTGTCTTCACTGTCCCCTTATTCTAAAGACCATTTAATGTAATGATAAAACCCCTTTAAGTTGAATTTGTATGTAAGTCGGAACAGGTACATTTATTAAATGTAACCCCAGCACAGAAAGTTTTTTTTTTAGTTTTAGTGCAGGGAAGAGTTTTTACATTTGTTTTGCTGTCTGTGCCCCTGTTAAGAAGATTTCACCTCATGTGCTGCTGTGGCGTGCTGGAACATTTCGTTCCACAGCTACTATCTGCTGTGGAACATGGAACTACAAGTGCCAGCATGCCCCATAAGCCTCTGTTTGTAACTAGGGGACAGATATAAGTCGGAACGGTGTAAGTCGAAGACTGCCTGTATCTTAATAATGTTCCGCCCTGTAATCAAACTCTCCCACTCAAGCCCGTAGTCAGCTTCTTCCTTTGAGATACCCAATGTCAGTCTCATAGGAATGAATGGAGAAAATGACTTCTGGTTCACACAGCAGATGCTGGGTTTTAAAAACATTTTACTGTTACCTCAACAATTTTAAAAAGTGTCTTGAAAAATTGTTATGTAAGGATGTGGCAAATGTATTAATTTTAGGTGCAAAATAATGGTGTAAATGTATGGTAGTTGTGAGGAGGCAAGGGAAAGACTTGTGCCATATATTTTATTGCACATATGGAATTTTCATGAGTTTAGCACAATTTGTGCTATTTGTGCTGATGTATAAATGCATACATCTTGCAATAAATCTCACCACTGCCCGGCATTTTGGATTGTGCTGCAGTACCCGTCAGGTTTATTTCATTTTAGTATGTTTAACGGCAGTGTATTTGAACACTAAAGAATGAAACAGACAGGTTTGAGTGGGGACTTAATGGAGTATAATTGGATGAGTGTATAAATTATGAGCACATGGTGAGCAGTTAAGTGAGTCTAAGTAAATTGGTGCAGTCTAATCTGTAAAATCCAGAGGTTTCAAAGGAATAGTGTGGACAAATTTGAAATGACATTCATCAATCTGCAAAGATCAATGTTCACTACGCCACTACTATTTTTGTTGCAATTGTTAGAGCATATTTACTTAGAAAATCTTTCTAGAATTATTTCTGTAGAAAACACTGTGAATTGCTGCATACAAAATGCGCACTGTTTTATTAAAGGGGTTTTGCCATGAAGTGAGTTCCTTACCTCTTATCTGCTCAGGAGAGAAGATAAACAAAGCATGCAGAGTCACGGGGGAGGGGGGGCAGAGAGCGAGAAACCAGGGAGCGTCTGCAAAGTTTACTCAAATAATTACATTACAACCAGTGGATTCTCTATACAGCAGACAGCCTCATACACTGCACTTTTCTCCCCAGCCCCTTGCAAGCTCCTTCATGTTCCCTGTTATCAGATAAGAAGTGCAAACAGGCAAGCACGGCCAGATCAGCTCCTGTCAGTGTCCTAGTCGTGTCTAATGTCAACTGTCAGGATCTAAGGGGGACTGAGCAATGCTGTAGCTCTCAGAAGCTTCCCTTTTTGTAATCACATATATTTAGAAAATTGATTAAATACCCATTTTGGAGGATCCCACGTCAAAATTACATCGTGGCAAAACCCCTTCAAGGTGTCTTTTTATTGTGATTTTTTTTTGTCCTTTTATTCAAATGTGGAAAAATACAGAAATACCACGTTCAGAGCAAGCTATGATATCCAACACATAAAGTGGACAATATTTAATTTAATAATGGGATGATCAGTACTATTAGGGTTAGAGTGGCTACCAGGGTACCAGCGGATCTCTCAATGGGCCTGAGCTCTGTCACAATAATGCAACACTAACAATGTCAGACTGCGGTGTCTGGAGCCCACCAGTTGATTTTTGGGGCCCACCAGTGGGTTTGATCCTTGGGACCCATCCTCCAGCTTCTGTACATGACTGCACATACAGCACATGACTTTCTGCCTCTCTTTCTCTGATTTCTCTCTTAAAAGCAGCCCTAGGCCTGGCTGCTCAGGAGCCAACCATGCACAGGGAAGTCTACTTTTAACATTGATAGATAGAATATCAAAAATAAAATCCAGAAAATGACATTGTATAAATTATATAAATTTATTTGCATTTCGTTGAGAGAAATAAGTATTTGACCCCCTACCAACCATTAAGAGTTCTGGCTCGAACAGACTAGTTAGACGCTCCTAATCAACCCTGCATTAAAGACAGCTGACTTAAATAGTCACCTTTATAAAAGACTCCTGTCCACAGACTCAATTAATCAGTCAGATTCTAACCTCTACAACATGGGCAAGACCAAAGAGCTTTCTAAGGATGTCAGGAACAAGATCATAGACCTGCACAAAGCTGTAATGGGCTACAAACCCATAAGTAAGATGTTGGGTGAGAAGGAGACAACTGTTGGTTCAATAGTAAGAAAATATAGGAAATACAAAATGACACTCAATCGACATCGATCTAGGGCACCATGCTAAATATCACCTTGTGGGGTATCCTTGATCATGAGGAAGGTGAGAGATAAGCCTAAAACGACAAGGGGGGAACCTGTTAATGATCTCAAGGCAGCTGGGACCACAGTCACCAAGGAAACCATTGGTAATTAATTACTCCATAATGGTTTAAGATCCTGCAGTGCCCGCAAGGTCCCCCTGCTGAAGAAGACACATGTGCAGGCCCATCTGAAGTTTGCCAATGAACTCCTGGATGATTCTGTGAGTGATTGGGAGAAGGTGCAGTGGTCAGATGAGACAAAAATTGACATTAACTCAAATTGCCGTGTTTGGAGGAAGAGAAACGCTGCCTATGACCCAAAGATCACAGTCCCAACTGTCAAGCATGGAGGTGGAAACATTGTGTTTTGGGGTGTTTCTCTGCTAAGGGCACAGGACTACTTCACCGCATCAATGGGAGAGTGGATGGAACCATGTACTGTAAAATCCTGAGTGACATCCTCCTTACCTGCGCCAGGACATTGAAAATGGGTCGTGGCTGGGTCTTCCAGCAAGACAATGACCCAAAACATACAGCCAAGACAACAAAGGAGTGGTTAAAAAAACACATTAAGGTTATGGAGTGGCCTAGCCTGTCTCCAGACCTTAATCCCATAGAAAACTTATGGAATGAGTTGAAGCTCCGAGTTGCCAAGTGACAGCCTCAAAATCTAAATGATTTAGAGATGATCTGCATAAAAGGAGTGGACCAAAATTCCTCCTTACATGTGCGCAAACCTCATCATCAACTACAAAAAAAAAAAGTTTAACTGCTGTGCTTGCCAACAAGGGTTTTGCCAGCAAGTATTAAGTGTTGTTTGCCAGAGGGATCAAATACTTATTTCTCACTGTAAAATGCAAATAAATTTATATAATTTATACAATGTGGTTTTCTGGATTTTATTTTGGATATTCTATCTCTCAAAGCTATAATTAACCTACCCTTAAAATTATAGACTGTTCATGTCTTTGTCAGTGGGCAAACTTACACAATCGGCAAGGGATCAAATACTTATTTCGTTCACTGTATATACTATAGACCATGGAGTCCATTTCTAAGCTCTTATCAATTGACTTCAGGCCTTAACAACCGGTTTAACGACTGTTAGCGACTTCACAATGCAGTAAGTTATATATCCCCCAATGTAGGTAATAGGGTGCCCCAGTAAGTTATATGTCCCCCAATATAGGTAACAAGGTCCACCAGTTATGTCTCCCAGTAGGTAGGTATATACATTATAGGTCCTCCAGTAGGTATATAGGTAGGTTATAGGCCCCCCATTTTTTTTTTATATAGTAGGTTAAGGGGTTATAATATGTCCCCCAGCAGGTAATATAGGTAGTTATATATCCCCCAGTTGGTTTTATAGGTAGGTTATAGGTCCCACAGCAGGTATATAGGCAGGTTATAGGTCCCCAGCAGGTATATAGGTAAGTTATCGATTCCCCAGTGGGTATATAGGTAGGTTATATATCGTCCAGTTGTTATATAGGTAGGTTATAGGTCCCCCAGTAAGTATATATGCAGGTTATACAGTATCTTCCCCAGCAGGTATATAGGTCCCCTAGTAGATATATAGGCAGATTAGAGGGCTTATTAAAAATTAAAAACTAACAGTACTCACCTTTCCCCTGCTCCCTGAAGCTCCCACTTTTCTCTGTCTTCTTCCTGCACAGGCGACATGACATCATCAGGACGCATAGGCAGCGTGATGACACTCTCACGACGCCTGTGCTGTGTACTCCGGTAAGCCACATACAATTAGTTGCCAGCGCCGTTAGATTGCCGATCGCAAGGTCCCAAGCCGATAGCTTAGCGACCGGTATCGACTTGGGACCTTAACGGTCGGTGGAGGGTGACGCCAGCGGGAACTACTGAGTTGCGTGTAATGTCGGTAAATCTCACGCAGGCCAGTCACAGCTAGCTAGAGAGCCGGATGTGGCCTGCGGGCCGTACAATGCCCAGGTCTGGCCTAGTATGTTCCTCAGCAAATGTCAGTTGAGGCTAGTAAGCTATAACAAGTACAGACTTATGAAAGGTAGAGAAGTTGTAATTAAGTAACATAGCAGGTGACTTGAAAATTATACCTTCTTTCTCTGAGAAAAAAAATGTAAAAAAAATTCTGAAAAAGTGCCCATAAAATGGCCCTTGTGTTTGTACCTGTCCAGAAAAAAAATTGCAAGGGCAGCAGGGTGGCTCAGTGGTTAGCACTGTTACTGCAACTCTGGGGTACTGGGTTTGAATCTGACCAAAGGACAACATCTGCATGGAGTATGTATATTTTCCCTGTTTTGATTGGGGTGCTCTCTGGTTTTGTCTACATACTGTTAGATGGATTAGGAATTGATATTATATGCTCTTAACTGGGACTGGCACTAAAGTGAGCTGTGGAATATATTGGTGCTATATAAATGTATACAAATTAGCCAAAAACTATTTAACAACACTTTAATTAAAGGGGTTTTGCCACGATCTCATTTCATACTCCTGTATCCTGCTCTTCAGCTCTGTGTGCTCAGAAGGGGGCGTGTGTGATTTGTTTGAATTGAATGTCATGTGACCCAGCAGGATGACATCACCTTGCCTTTCCTCTATGTAGTCAAAGAAAGGTCTGTTCATGCAAAGCATTGTGAGTAGCTGAGAGGTAAAGTTTTTGCCTCCAGGCACAAGAGTCCTAGGTTCAAATCCGTGCAGGAACCAAACCTGTGTTTTTTTTTTTCTATTTACCAATGCACAGACCTCATTGAGGTTTCTTTTTTATTTATTTGCACTGTTTGACTAATTGCTAAGGAGTACAGAGGACAGGAGTAGAGTGACAACACCTGGGCTTTGAACACTTAGTAGCTGCCCTGAGAGGAGAGGTGATGTCTGAGCATGTGCGACCAGGACTAAGGGAGCAGCTAAAACAAAAACGGTGCAGAATTTTTAATAATGACGAACGGTGAAAATGTTTGTTATTTCATTTGCAAGCTTCCCACATCAATTTTACTTCGTGGGAAAACCCCTTTAATCTACACATGTTTTTCTTCTGTCTATTAAATTAGGTGTTGAATAATTTCCAGTTAAGAGTGTAATTATAGAGGGAGCAGGGGTAGCAGTAATACTCTGGCCAAAAGCACCTATTCCACATATGAAGACCACGGTATTATAAGTGACACATGATAGGTGGAAGGCCCAGTTATGGATTTTGCATTCATGGCTCAGGAGATTACCTGTTCCTAGTTCTACACTATTCTATACATTTTGATGCATTCAGCCTAGAATTTACTAAGTAAAACCAACCCAGAGTCATTGATTGCTTTATATTTATCCAAGAAATGGTTGTGCAATGGACTTCTTGTCCTCTGGGATTCACAGCCGGAGGGTGATGATTGAAGAAAACTAATGAATATTACACTCAAACAATTATCAGTTAGCCTTGGCAGTTACTTGTTACACTTCACGCACTAATGGAAAATGCAAGCACACAACAGCAGGGAAACTGGATCATAAATAATTTACATATCACCTTCAGCAACTAAACAAGTCTCTCTCAGCTTCTCTGTTCTGCTGTTATTAAATGTAACATGTTAAACTGCTGGAATCAGAGAGAAGTGAAAAGTTACAGTAAATAAATGGTTAATTTTTAATGCGATCGCCATATTTAAGACATGCATCCCATAAAATTACCGCCTGCACTACACAAAAAGTCCTGCAGAACCTTATAGAAGAGATGATTTATGTGATAACACAAACACATATTGTACATTGATGGCGTCTAAACTTAAAGGGAAATTCCTACTGTTTGGAGACACTTTAAAAACTGGGACTCAGTCTCTTTTGAAAATATTATATTGGTGATTTTCTGAATAATTGCATAAAAGTGAATGAAAGTGTTTTCTTTGAAGCTTTAGTTTGCTATTGCAGATGACTACATGCTCATTCTGATCACATGGGGGAGGGAGGTTTTTACGGGCCCGGAAAAACGGGTCAGTGGTCGTCACAGTCAGTTTATTAGCACACTAAGGCTATGTTCACACGGCTAATTTGGGACGTATTTCAGCCCGTAATTTGCACAGTACGGCGCGAATTACGGGCTGAAATACGTCCCAGTCATTACGGTAATCCACAGTTCTCATAGAGAACTATGGATTACGTCTCCTCTCCCTGCTCGGAGAATCCACCGCGGGGAGAGATAAGTGACAGGTCATTTACTAGCGGTGTATACGCGCCGCTAGTAATGATAGTCTATGGGCCGGCGAGGTGCTGGCACCCCGCTCCTGCCCCCATCCACACGGCATAATTGCGGGGCGTAACAATTAAGCCGTGTGAACATGGCCTAACTGTGCAGCTGCACACTAACTGGGAGAAAGCAGGGATGGTTAATTTTTGTCTCTGCCTTCCTGATTGTACATACACATCGGCGTCACAGGCGTTGTAATGCAAGGTTTTGCATATCTGTCTGCAGGGGGGCTTTATCTACCCAACTACAGGGGGCTATATCTAACTACAGGGACGTATATCTACCCACAGGGGCATATATCTTCCTACAGGTGGGGCTATATCTACCAACAAGGGGTCCATAGCTACCTAACTATAGAGGGTATATATCTACCTACAGGGGGCTTATATACCAACCTTCCTACTAGGGGTTTATATACATACCTAGTGGGGGGCCTCTATACCTACCTACCAACTGTTGGTCTAGATACCCACCTTCCTACAGGGGTTAAATACTGACCTTCACATGCTTAGCATTTTAAACAGGGTCCCCAATGGTTTTTCTGCCGGGACCTTGGGTGCTTGGCATTTTTGGCAGGGTCCCCAGCATTTTTTCTGACGGATCCGGGCGCTTAGCATTTTATTCAAGGTCTCCAACGTTTTTTCTGCCGGAACCTGGAGTGCTTAGCATTTTATTCAGTGTCCCAATGTTTTTTCTGCCAGGACCCAGGGTGCTTAGCATTTTTGTCAGGGTCCCCAAATATTTTTCTGCTGAAACAATGGGTGTTCAGCATTTTTGGCAGGGTCCCCAGTGGTTTTTCTGCCGAAACTCGGGATGGTTAGAATTTTTAGCAGGGTCCCCAATGTTTTTCTGCCAGGACCTGGGGTTCTTAGCATTTTACCAGATCCTCAACGGTGTTTATGACGGGACCCAGGATGCTTTTTATTTTTAGCAGAGTCCCCAACTGTTTTTCTGTCGGGGCCTGGGGTGCTTAGCATTTTATTCAGTGTCCCCAATGTTTTTTCTGCCGGGACCTGGGGTGCTAAGCATTTTATTCAGGGTCCCCAACGGTTTTTCTGTCGGGGCCTGGGGTGCTTAGCATTTATTCAGGTCCCCAAGTGTTTTTCTGCGGGACCTGGGGTGCTAAGCATTTTATTCAGGGTCCCCAACGGTTTTTCTGTCGGGGCCTGGGGTGCTTAGCATTTTTACCAGGGTCCCCAACGGTTTTTCTGCCAGGGCCTGAGGTGCTTACCATTTTTAGCCGGGTCCCCAATGGTTTTTCTGCCGGGACTTGAGATGCTTAGTACTTTAGCAGGGTCCCCAAAGCTTTTTCTGCTGGGACCCAGGATGCTTAGCATTTTTAACATACCTCTCAACTGTCCTAATTTGAATGGGCCTACGGCCTGTTCTATCTACGATTCTTGTGAAGCTAGGGAACGATAGCTGCCGGCAGCAGCGGCCTCCCCCCTTTTTCACAGGGCAGCCGGGCCCTGTACGCCAGCAGCAACTGTACTGCCCTAGCGGCGGCCGTGTCAGCTAGGAATAGGCGCTAACAGAGCTGTAAGGTCAGTCACTGCAATAGACCTGTTCACAGCCTGCAAAGTGGGTGCTTGAAGAGGCTGTGAAGAGTGAAAACAGCCAGATGGGACACCACTATTAAGGGAACATTGCAGGACTGCTGAAGAAATTGGTTGCTTGCCTTTTATCAAGCCTTTAGTGCCATTGTCTTCTCCTTATAAAATCTTTTTCCCACGTAGATGTTCAGTTGAGGAATAAGCTTTAAACTGGTGGGCCACAATATTTACTGCTACACTAATTGTCACCCAAGTTATATGCATAGTGGTTTATGATCATTTCTTAGAAAACTTAGAAAAGTCTAAAAACTTGGCTTCCTTGATATCTTTGATTGTTCTCAGTTGTAGAGAGAGTTTTATTCTGACTGATTTTTATACCCTTTCTAGTGGGACTGTATGGTTGTTGCCTCATTGTACTGTTAGTCTGTTCCTTTCTTCTAATATTTAAAACTTTATTTTAAAAAAGTCTGTAAAAAATTAGCAGAAAACAGAAATAAGTGACAGTGCAGCCTGGACACTGTGCTGTGTTTTTACTATAATTAGAATATTTTCCCATCCTATTGAACTACCCCTGCTCCTAAATGAGGTTTCAGACTTTATTTCCTTTGAAAAAAAAAACAATATGGGAGCTACATTTTTAGCACTAAAATTTTAGATTTTATCAAATCATGGTAATGAAGGAAAACCTTTATGACAGTTTTCTTTTGAGAAGTTATTTTTCTATTGCTGTCATGTAGTGTTGTATGAATCTGCCTCTGTTCAGCTGAATTCATAAAGAAAAAAGCAGACTGGAATCTTTCCAAAACTGATTTTTTTTTTTCTGCTTCTGCTCCAACATCACTTCTGGCACCATGTCACATTTATGACTATAAGCCCTAACCCTGACCACAATTTAGGGTTAGGGTCATAGTCCAGATTGAGATGATTTTTGGGGGATTTATGCCAAAATTTGATTTACAATGACCTTAGTCCATGCACTCAGATTCAGTTCAATTTGGTATTTGAATGAAGAAAAGGCCTTTTTCACCATTCCATGAAAAAGAGTTTTGCGCGGAAAACACTCTGAGGTAACCAGCTGAAAACGGGAAAATCCAACATTCCTCTTTGTATAAAATCACATTTTATTTGGACCCTTAAAAAATGACGTCTACAATCATCAGACACTGCTGACGTGTTTTGAACGTATTATTTCTTAATCATAGTCAATGATAAAGCTAGGGCTATGATTAAAGGGGTTTTGCCAAGAAGTGATTTTCTCACCTAACAGGCTGATACTCCCCTCTTGAACCTTGAAAAAGGGGGCGTTGTGTTTCTGTGTTTAAATAAACAAGTACCTCCTCTGTGGTACACTCCAGCTCCCATGCATGTTCCTGAGGCTGATATTCAGTCTCTGTAGTTGAGCAAACATGTTTGAATAAACCTGTATTGTGCGCAATCTATACAGGCTTTGTTTTCTCCCTCTTATCTGCTCAGGAGGACAGATAAGCTCTGAGCAGGCAGCTACTGACTACAGACAGGAGGGGGGGGGAGGAAGGAGGACTGAGCAGGGAGCGTCTGCATGTTTACTCAGATAATTACATTACAACCAGTGGATTCTCTATGCAGCAGACACAGACTCTGACAGAAACAAAGCTAGTGCAGATGCCCAGTCACACTGCTTTTTTCTCCCAACTCCCTTCAAAGTTTGGTTCATGTGTCTCCTGCCATCAGATAAAATGGCAAAACAAGCAAGCGAGGCTAGGAGCTTGCCAGATCAGCTCCTGGTCGTAAGCTAATGTAAACAGTCAGGAAACTAAGGGCTGTAAGTCAGGCTGCAGCTCGAGGCTTCACTTTTTTTAATCACATATGTTTAGAAAAGTGAATAAATACCCATTTTGGAGGATCCCACGTCAACATTAGATCGTGGCAAAACCCCTTTAAGGACGAAAACGTTCTAAAGGCGTCAGCGGTGTCTAATTGTAGATGTCATTTTTTAATGGTCCAAATAAAATGTGATTTTATACAATGAGGAATATTGGACTTTCCCATTTTCATCTTCATTTGACTCTGACCCGAATCTGAAGGGAAACACTATTGTGATGTTATACAATCTAGTTTTTAGCACTAAATGGATACCACCTTGATTTGTTATATGTTGAATAAACCCATAGGTGAAGTATACATAGAGAGTAGATGACTGTGAGTAGTATTATGACTGGGGTTGATTCTCCAAACAAGGCTCATCATGAGGCAGCAAATATAAAATATTTGCCTGTTGATACTGTTGATTTACAGTCTACAGACTGAATTGCTTTGCTGAATAAAAAATAAAAATAAATGAATATACAACCCAGAGGCTTGACAGGTTGTAGTTGGTAAAGCTGTGTTTACACGGTAAAGACCAATACCGGTCAGATTTTCCAACCGGTATTTGGTCTTTTTTTCGCATGCCGAGGGGCAGCTTTTCTCCACGGTTTGTGGATTCAAGCTCTCCACCTTCGCTCTCACATGTTCATGTTCTGGGTTTTTCGGTACGCCGGCAATGTAAAAAACCGTCCAGCCGAAAATCCGTGCAGTGGGGACTAATGCATGGATTTTCCATTGAAGTCTATGGGAAGAGTTGCTTGTTGGTTTTCAGATGGTTTGTAAAACTACAAACTGTCTGAAAAACCGACAAATAACCTGTGCCAGGCTCGGACTGGGCCCCCAG